>PISX010005827.1:0-103443 GCA_004024625.1 Mellivora capensis | reverse complement strand
AAAACCAAACAGTGATTAGGAGTCATTACAGTGTATGTAGTTAACTCTATATTACTTGTGTCTCTTAACAAATCACAAGTGTTCATGATCTATGTCTATAGAGCACCTTTGAATCCGCAATAAGTTGTTTAATTTTTATACAAGAGCTACTGAAATGTTTCCTTCCTTCCTTCCTACAACTTCCTTCCTTTCTTCCTCCCTCCCTTTTTTCATCTTTCTCATTCTTTCTTACTTACTTTTTTTTTTAGCTCCCTTAGAATGCAGGCATTTTGACACTCAGGATTTGCTAAGGTATGAAGGCTAAGAGATTTGGGCATTTTTAGTCTCTTAAGAATTCATATGTGGATTATTTAAAGTAAATAATTAAGTAAATAGAGAAGAAGAAGATAGTAGCAAATCAGAAAAATCTTTCTATAGAATTTAAATTTTATGTAATTCAGTTTTAGCAATATGATTTTAATAAATTTTTATTTATTAAATAATAAATTAAAAATAAATAATTTTAATAAATGAGTCTTGGTAGTAGCATAGTATAATTTATAGGCATCACAATATTATACTCATTTGTGGTTTTCTAGTAAAGATATTACATAAAAAGCAGAATAGCTCAGTAATTAAGAAGTTGGACTTTGGAAATCAAACAGACCTTGATTTAGATTCCAGCTTTTTTGTTTGCTAATTATGACCTTGGGTAAGTCACCTAAGATCTTGAACCCAGGTTCTTTTTCTCTAATAGGACTGGTTTCAGTGTTAAAGGAGATAAAGCATTTGATGGGCTTAAAGTTTCTGTCACTTAATAAATACTAAGTAAATGATAGCTGTTACTATGCTATTAATTACGATTTTTCTGAAGGAGCAGAATAGGTGAGTCTACCTGTAACAAGTTATTTTAACCCTTTAAAATTTAAGCAAGATAAAAGGAGAATGCTACAAACTACCCAGAAAATTTGGGGTGATCCTCAAAACACAGTTACAACTTACATAGTTGTAAGTTGATTATTTTAAAAAAAAATTTTTTTTTTTAAAGATTTTATTTATTTATTTGACAGACAGAGATCACAGGTAGGCAGAGAGGAAGGGAAGCAGGCTCCCTGCTGAGCAGAGACCCTGATGTGGGGCTTGATCCCAGGACCCTAGGATCATGACCTGAGCCGAAGGCAGAGGCTTTAACCCACTGAGCCATCCAGGCATCCCTTAAAAAATTTTTTTTAAACTTTTTTCTAATTTTTAAAATTTTTTAGATTTTAAAAATTTTTATTTATTAAAAAAATTTAAAAAAAATTTATTTATTTGTCACAGAGAGAGGGAGAGAGAGAGAGGGAGCACAGGCAGACAGAGTGGCAGGCAGAGGCAGAGGGAGAAGTAGGCTCCCTGCCGAGCAAGGAGCCCGATGTGGGACTCGATCCCAGGATGCTGGGATCATGACCTGAGCCGAAGGCAGCCGCTTAACCAACTGAGCCACCCAGGCGTCCCTATTTATTTAATTTTTAAATTAACTTTTCATTAATGTTCTAAAATTAAGATCTCTGCCTTACATAGAGGAACTTGAATGTGGGATGGTTTAATGATTGGTAGGAAAAATGCTGTTTTATGAATTCCTTTGTGCTTTAAAAAGTTGATGTTTTTAGAATAACATGCATTTTGTATTCATAGATAAAGGTCAGTCTTTAAGGGAGATAAATGAAGATGAAGTCAATAAGGAACAGAAACTTTCTTGCATACAGAATATGGATGACATTGTGGATTTATCCTCCAGTGAAAAAGCTGAGAAAAGAACTGACCCTATTCTTTCATCAAGGTATTTTTCTATACCTTTACTGACTTTGTTTACATCTTCTATCAGTTACTGAGAGGGGAGTAAAGTCTCCAGCTGTAATTGTAAACTTGCCTGTCATTCTTTTCAGTTGTATTTTTCTTTTTCTTTTTTTAAAGATTTTATTTATTTATTTGAGAGAGAATGAGTGAGAGAGAGCATGAGAGAGGAGAAGGTCAGAGGGAGAAGCAGACTCCTCAAGGAGCCGGGAGCCCGATGCGGGACTTGATCCTGGAAGTCTGGGATCATGACCTGAGCCAAAGGCAGTCGCTCAACCAACTGAGCCACCCAGGCGCCCCTGTATTTGTTTTTCTTCAGTTCTTTTGAAGCCCTTGTTAGGTGCATGCGTAACTAGAGTTGTTGTATTTTGGTGAAATCACCCTTTTATCATTTGTGTGTATCATTCTGATTTTTTTTTTTTAAGATTTTATTTATTTATTTGACAGAGATCACAAGTAGGCAGAGAGGCAGGCGGAGAGAGAGGGGGAAGCAGGCTCCCCGCTGAGCAGAGAGCCTGATGCAGGGCTTGATCCCAGGACACTGAAATCATAACCTGAGCGGAAGGCCGAGGCCTGACCCACTGAGTCACCCAGGCGCCCCACTGATACTGCTTTTTGTTCTGATGTTTACTTTGCTACAGCTGTCTTGTGGTTGGTGTTTGCATGGGTTTCTTTTTTCCTTTTCTTTCTTTTTTTGTTGGGAGAGAGCAAGCACGAGGGTGGGTTGGCCAGGGTAGGGGTAGAGAAAGAGAGAGAGAGAGAATCCCCAGCAGGCTCCACTCTCAGTGTGGAGTCCAACATAAGGCTCGATCTCATGACCTGACACTTAACCAACGGAGGCGCTGAGTGGCTTATTTCACTTAGCATAATGTTTTCAGGTTTCATCTGTGTTACAGCATTTGACAGTATTTCCTTTTTTTTAATGGCCATGTAATAGTCCATTGTATGTATATATCACGTTTTTCTTTATTCATGCATCTCTCAGTGAACATTTAGGCTGTTTCCATCTCTTGGCTATTTTAAATATTGCTGTAATAAACATTGGAATGCAGATATCTCCTTGAGGTTTTGTTTCCATTTCTTAATTTTTTCTAGATAAATACCCAGAAGAAGGATTACTGAATCATATGATTGTTCTGTTAATTTTTTTGACATTTTATTTTATTTTTTTACCTAAAAAATAGTTTACCCCCAATGTGGGGCTCAAACTTACAACCAAGATCAAAAGTCACATGCTGTACTAAATGAGCCAGCCAGGCACTTTTCTACTTTTAACTTTTTGAGGAGCCTCCCCGCTGTTCTTCACAGTGGCTGTGCTATTTTACCTTCCCATCAGCAGTGCACAAAGATACCAGTTTTCCATATTCTCACCAACACTTACTATTTTCTGTTTTCTTTGTGTTTTGAAGATGGTTATCTAGACATAGGTGAGATGATACTTCATTATAGTTTTGATTTGCATTTCCCCGATTAGTGATTGAGGATCTTTACATATACTTATTGGCCATTTGTATGTCTTCTTTGGAGAAATATCTATTCATTTCCCTTTCATATTTTTAATTAGGTTATTTTAATTGAATTATAGGCATTCCTGTTATATTTTGGATATTAAGCTTGTGTCAGATTAATGGTTTACAATTTTTTTTCTCCCATTCCATAGGTTGTCTTGATCTTGTTGATTATTTCCTTTGCTGTGCTGAAACTTTTTAGTTTGATACTGTCCAACTTGTCTGTCTGTGATAGTTCATACAATTTGGAAGATTAGTAGTTTCTTTGAAGCTGGGCCTATGGACCTTGGGTCCTTAATTTGCTAGGTGACAGACATTTATATTGTGACTTCAGAGATATAACTAATTTCATAAACTACACCTAAAAGATACTGTGGTGCTTTTTAGGGGAAAAACAACTCTGTAATGACTGTTAAGATTTTAGCTGGTTTTGTAAAAACAGTAATCTGTTTCTAAAATTATCAATTACACAAGAGCAAAGTGTCATGAGTGGTAAAGACAATTTGAAATGCATTTCTGGGGTGAAAATGTATTAATACTTAATCTAAAGCTGGAGTAATTAGTGTGTTACTGGCACAAGGACAAATTGTCTCAGCAGAACTGAATATAGAAGCCTAGGGGGAAAAATTTAGGAATCTGATAAATGGGGCAGAGGTAGCATTAGAAATTAGTGGGTGAAGATTGAATGAAATAGTCACTACATGTTTAGATATATCTAATATTAGATATTACTTGATCCTTATTTCACCCTGTATGCTAAATTTCTGATATATTCAGGGCTACAAGGATGCTGAGTGGGTCAGTTAGTTAGTGTCTGCCAACTGACCCACTTAGTGTTTGGCCCGGTTATGATCCCAAGGTCCTAGAATCGAGTCTGAGTCTCGCGTTGGGTTCCTTGCTCAGCATGGAGCCTGCCTCTCCGTTTGCCTGCCACTCCCCCTGCTTGTGTGTGCTCCCTGCCCCCCCCCATAAGTAAATAAATAAATAAAATCATTTGTAAAGCAAATCCTGAAAACTTTTAGAAGAAGATGTTTGGAAATACCTTTGTGATGTCAAGGATTTCTTAAGGTGTGAAAAGCAAAACTTTAAAAGATAAAATTGACGAATTTGACCACAGTAAACTATTTCTTTTGACAAAAGGTTTCATAAGGAAAGTGAAAGGCAAGCTACTGTTGGGGAGGTTTTATGTATAGTATCTAACCAGAAAATAACATGTAAAGAGCTCTTATTGATTAGTTGGGAAAAGAAAAACACCCAGTAGGAAAAATGAGGTGAATGTCGTATGTGTTGCTTCTGGGTGCCAGTTAGTACGTGGCCATTATTTATATCATTGTTAGTTGGAGTATTTCTTAATACGGCAGTCTTCCCTTGACATACAGTGCTAACTGCAGCTTATGCATATTGGCACTGTGTCCTCGGATTTATAAAACTTTTGGTTAACAGACTACCATGCAAAGCAGGGCCTGCCTGTATAAGATTGAAATGAGAGATTATTCCTTAATGTTGCTCTGATTTTGCACATAGATTTGATTTGTCAACCCCATATAATTAAGAATTTTTCATTTTGACTTGAGTGTTTTCCTATGCCTTTTAATTTGTGGCTGTTACTTTCTCTGTAGGTACAGTTTTTTTTTGTTGGTTGGTTGGTTGTTTTTGAGAGAGAGGGAGTGTGTGCGAGTAGGGAGAGGGGGCAGAGGGAGGGGGAGAGATTGATTCTTTTTTTGGTAGAAAACTTTTTTTTTTTAAGATTTTATTTAAATTCACGTTAGTTAACATATAGTATATTAATTTCAGGGGTAGATTTTAGTGATTCATCACTTGCATATAACACCTAGTGCCCATTATATCAAGCACCCATCACCCAGTTATCTCATCCCCCATCCTCCTCCCCTCCAGCAGCCCTCAGGTTGTTCCCTAGACTTAAGAATCTTAAGCAGCCTCCATGCTCATTGTGGAGCCTGACTTGGGGCTTGATCTCACCATCCTGAGGTCATGACCTTAATCGAAATCAAGAGTTGAATGCTCAACCCACCAAGCAACCCAGGCATCCCTGAAGGTACAGTTTTTAACAACATGGTACAAGAAGGATCATAGAAAAGCCAAAATATTTATATCGATAATTTTAAAATACAAAGTACCATTTTCCCAGTTGTTTTATATATTAAAAAATATTTTAAGTAGTTATTATAAAACATGTATTACTAAGAATCCTTTTCCTCCTGTGTCTTCATTTGCTTAGTGGTCAACAAGATGCCACATCATTAGGAACTGAAGCTTCAGAATCAAGCCCTTCAGGTTTGCCTTTGTCAGAAGCTGGAATTAGTGCACTGTGTGAGGTGATTAATGTTGAAAGGAGTTGTACAGAAGAAATCAGTATTGACCTAAAGCATAAATCATTGTAAGTATTTTATATGTTAGGATTTTAAAATTTATTTTCAAAATTGTGATTATTTCTTATTTAAGAAAGGATAATGTTTCTTTCTTTAGGGATTAGAAAGGGATGATACACCATTTAATATATAATTGTACTGTGGTCTGATTGTGACATAAGGGCTTATCACTTTATATTTCATTATAGAAAGATGCTCTTTTATAACCATGATAAGAATTTTATGCACAGTGGTGACTTACGCTGAAATTCTAAAATAATTTGGAAGCCTAAACATTTGCTGTTAGATACTTGGTTTGAGTCATTTTTCAAAGTAGTAGATTTTTGATATTGATGACTTTAAAGAAATTATTATGTTTTCTAGTGTGTAGATATTAATATTTGCGCTTAAAACAGAATAAAAACACTATAAGAATCTGCCTTTGAAAAGAGATAGCTCAGAAATTCAGACTTCCTTGAGTCCCTCCTAAACTCCTCATATAGGCTTACATGCTATTTAGTTTATGAATTCTTACTTATTTTCAGTAAAGCACAGTCACACTGAAAATGAAACTTACTTTTTTTTTTTTTTAACGAAAGTTTAGTCTTTGGAATAGGCAAATGGTCTTATGGTACAAACACCTAGAAGTATAAAAAAGAGTAAAATATCCCTCCTCCTATGTCTGCATTCACTCTAAGTAACTTTGTAATTTCTTTCTTTCTTTTTTTTTTTTTTTTAAGATTTTATTTATTTATTTGACAGAGAGAGAGATCACAAGTAGGCAGAGAGGCAGGCAGAGAGAGAGGGGGAAGCTGGCTCCCTGCTGAGCAGAGAGCCCGATGTGGGGCTCGATTCCAGGACTCTGAGACCATGATCTGAGCCGAAGGCAGAGGCTTTACCCACTGAGCTGCCCAGGCGCCCCGTGTGTAATTTATTTCTGAGATTTTAAAAAAAGTACTTTAAAGATAATGCAAATATATGTTCTTTATATTTTTTTACTCTTCTTAAAATCCTGATGATAACGTATGTGTGTACATACACACACACACACACACCCCCTAGACTCACACAGACACCATTTGCAATTTATTCGTTTTATATTTTGATACCTTTGTGTGAAGATATTCCTTATTATTTTTGAATAGCTGCCTAGTGCATAGTTTTCTGGTGTATGTGTGCTGCTGAAGAGAGTGCTTCATAGTGTTCTAGTGTATATAGATGGATTAGAGCTTATATAATCAAAGCCCAACTGATGGTTATGTAGGTTATTTTTTCAAACAGTGCTTAAAATCTTAAACTTCTGTCCTTTAACCTGTAAGTAAGTACAGTGGGCCCTTAGGAACAACACAGTGGTTAGGGATACTGACCCCTTAGCAGTTGCAAATCCACAAATAACTTTGACTCTTCCAAACTTAACTACTAATGGTCTACTGTTGACCAGAAGCCTGATGACATAATTGGATGATTAACACATATTTTGTATGTTATATATATTATTTGCTGTAATCTTAAAATTAAAGTAAGTTAGAGAAACAAAATCATAAGAATGACAAAATAACATTTGTAGTAGTGTACTGAGCAAGGAACCCAATGCGGGGCTTGATCCCAAGGACCCTGGGATCATGCACTGAGTCAGAGGCCAGCACTCAACTGACTAAGCAACTCAGGAGCCTCTCTTTGTCCATTTTTAAAATGAGTTTTTGATGCTATTATTTGTAGGAGCTCTTTTTATTTTAGGGAGATTAGCCTTGTTCTATGATTTGCAAAACATCCTTTCTTGGTTGGTAGTTTGACTTCTGACTTAGTCATGTAGAAGTTTTTGATTTTTATGTAGTTAAATTTCTGAATTTTCTCTCTTTTTTTCTTTTATGGCTCTTGAATTTTTAGTTAAACTTGATAAAGGTTTACCCCAACCCAGGGTTATAAAAGAATTCATCCTTGTTGACTGTATGGCTTTATTTAACTCTGATATGTTGGAACATACTACAAGTACAGTACGAGAAATGGAGCTAATCTTATTTTATTCCCCAGTGTTAGTTTTCCCATCACCATTGCTTTTGATATTGTTTGTAACAATACATTATTTTGTATTTCATTCTTGCTGTTTTGAAATGCTGCCTTTTTAAAAATATACTTCTTTCATGTGTTTTGAAGTCATCTTCTAAGTTTTTTGTGTTTCATTTATCTGTTTATTCATGTTATCAGTACCAGTGTTTTAATTATTAATACTGCATAGTTGCTTTTTAGCATCTGGTAAAATAAGTTGCCTCCTCACAACTCTTGTTTTTCAGTTTTCTTTGCTACTCTTTGTCTGAGTAAACCTAAAGGACTTCTTTTCTGCCTCTGAGTGGATTTTTAAAGAATTTTTTCCAAATTTTATTGGACTGTGCATCTGTTTTGGTGCGATTTAAATAATGTTCATTTAAAAAGATAAAAAATATGGCGATTCACAGACATACACCCCTGGGGATAAAAATACATTATATGTTTATAAAAAATAAAAAAAAGTTTAAAATTTAAAAAAAAATTTCATTTCTTAGGGAAACAGATCAGTCGGGAAATGTTAAACAAACGGGAAGAAGACAACTACAGAGACCTAAACCCAATATATCCAGGGCAGTTGGGAAGAAATCTGTTCTTTCACAAGGTAAAACAGATGCAGAGAGCAAGAGTTTATATGCAGAAACTTCATTTGAAAAGGTATGGAATAAGACACTTTATAGAAAATAAGATTACAAAAATTTTCCCTAAGTAGTTGGGAATAAATTGTTTAGTTAATAATTACATGATAATGTAACTGATACTGAAACAAAGATGTGAGAATTTACACACAAATATGAAATGTATCTTATCTCCTGTTTATGCATTTAGAACCTAGGACATATCATTTCAGACATACTCAGTAGCAACAAATCTCTTTTATTTGGGGCACCTGGGTGGCTCAGTGGGTTAAGCTGCTGCCTTCAGCTTGGGTCATGATCCCAGGGTCCTGGGATCGAGCCCCGAATCGGGCTCTCTGCTCAGCAGGGAGCCTGCTTTCCTTCCTCTCTCTGCCTGCCTCTCTGCCTACTTGTGATCTCTGTCTGTCAAATAAATAAATAAAATCTTTAAAAAAAATTTTTTATTTTACATATATAAATTTTAAAAAATTAAAAAAATTTTTAAAAAGATTTTTATTTTTCTATTTAAATGAGAGTGAGAGAGGATAAGCAGGTAGAGTGGCAGAGGTAGGCTGGGAGTCTGACTCAGGGCTCGATCCCAGAACCCTGGGATCATCTGAGCTAGAAGGCAGACTCTTAATCGACTGAGCCACCCAGTCACCCCAGGTAATTATAATCTTGTAAAATTCAAGAAAATTGGGAAAGTATAGATTATTTTAAAAATCAAGACAAAAATTACTTGTGATATCATTATCCAGCTGCAACCAACATTTTAGCATATATCTTTCCAATTTTTCTATTACAAAATTGAGTAGTATTCAGTTTTATATCTTTCTTCAGTTCTTAACATTTCATAAATATTTTTCCATATTATTAAATATCCTTTGAAAACATGGTCTTTAGTGACTTCATAATGGATAAAACTGAATTTAACCATTTACTCATTATAGAATATTTAGTCTGTTCACGGTGTTTGACATTTTATATAATATTTTAGTGAACATTCTTGTACTTTGTCTGAATATATTTACTTAGAATCCTAGAAATGGTATTATAGTATGAACATTTTTTTAGTAGATTTTATTTATTTGAGAGAGAGAGAGAGAGAGAGCGTGCACCAGTAATGTGGGCAGGGGGCAGAGGGAGAGGTGAAGGAGACTGTCTTCTGAGCAGGGAGCCCAACATGGGCCTTGATCGCAGGACCCCGAGGTCATGACTGCAGTCGAAGGCAGATGCTAGCCAACTGAGCCACCCAAGTGCCCTGAGTATGAACGTTTTTTAGGCTTTTGATTTCATATGGGCAAAAAGCTTTCCAGAAACAATATACCAATTTTTGTTCTTGTCAGTAATAGGTGGAATTACATGTTTTATAGTGTTCACAGCTGCATCGATGATTTATATAACTCTTATTATTAGAAGATGGGACGCCTGGGTGGTTCACTTGGTTGGGCGGCTGTTTTCGGCTCAGGTCATGATCCCAGTGTCCTGGGATTGAGTCCCACATCGGGCTCCTTGCTCGGGGGGGAGCCTGCTTCTTCCTCTGCCTCTGTCTGCCTGTGCGTGCGCGGTCTCTCTCTCTCTCTCTGACAAATAAATAAATCTTAAAAAAAAAACAAACCTCTTATTATTAGAAGAACAAAAAATGAAATGTCATTGTTTTAATTTCCATTTATTATCAAGTTTGTACTTTTTTATGTTAAGTCAATAAAATGTAAAAAATTGAATTTATAGAATCATACAGAAAAGGATAAAGTGAATACATTGGACATTTCTGGAATGGAGAATACAGAGAGAGAGAACTCAGAAGCTGAGACTGTATCTATGTAAGTATTTAGGAAGTAGAATACAAGTAGATTTTAAGAATGACTGTAATAAGTTCTGTACTGGATAATGTCTGACTTGTATTTCCATTTAAGTGTGCTTAAGTCTTCTTTTAACTATAGATGTATTGAAACATTTCAGTAGTGCTCTTTATGCTGCTGGAGAAATAAATTATGATACGGATCCATTGGGTTTGCAATTACATTTCTTCCTCAACTTACTAACAGGATTTTGCCAGAGTCTTACTAGATTAATTAATGGTTAAGGTACATGTTTCTGGATAGCAGGTGGTTTCAAAGGGAATATTTAACTAGGAATGCAGATTCAGAGTAGGTCTTATTCTAATATGAATTTGAACCAACGGATTCTAGACTGTACATTTATGCCATAATCTTTGTCTAGGGCCCTGGAGGTGTACATTACAAACTAGTATTCTTAGTGGAGAATGGTATTAAGTGTCTGTCAAATATAGATGTTTTCCAGTTTTGTGATGAAATTATTTTTATAGTTAGGGTTCCAAGATAATGTCTTTCCCAAAACGTTAAGGTTTAGAAACAGGAGTATCTTTGACGATTTTTTTTTTTTTTAAGATTTTATTTATTTATTTGACAGAGATCATAAGTAGGTAGAGAAGCAGGCAGAGAGAAAGGAGGAAGCAGGCTCCCTGCTGAGCAGAAAGCCCCGATGCGGGGCTCCATCCCAGGACCCTGGGACCCTTTGACCTGAGTCGAAGGCAGATGCTTAACCCATTGAGCCACCCAGGCGCCCCTTTGAGGATTTTTTAAAAAAATTTATTTATTTTTCAGAGAAAGAGGGAGAGAGAGAGAGAGAGAGCACAGGCAGAGTGGCAGGCAGAGGCAGAGGGAGAAGCAGGCTCCCTGCCGAGCAAGGAGCCCGATGTGGTACTTGATCCCAGGATGCTGGGATCATGACCTGAGCCGAAGGCAGCCGCTTAACCAACTGAGCCACCCAGGCGTCCCTGAGGATGTTTTTGAGGACACTTGTAATTATTTTTATATTCCAAATGGTTTACTTATTCGTATCTTGGAGAAGGCAATACTAAAAACAAACATGTAACTTCAGAATAACCATAGTTCTGTTCTTTTGTAGTTCTGGTTTGAGTGAAAAAATTGGTCTGCAGGAAGATGATCAAACAAAGGCTGTCAGACCAGCACGACTAATGAGGAGCCGATTGCAAAGGCCAAAGCCAAATGTAGGTAAAGCTGCTGAAAGAAAAATTCTAGCATCACAGGAAAAAATTGCGGCCAATATAAAAAAGAATGAAAGTGAGTCCTGCGTTGCTAGAGATGTAAGTACTCTGATTCTTTCCAATTTTTTTGTTAAACAAGTACTTAAGCCTTCTTTTACCCCCCTCTTTAAACAGCAAGACTGTACCGTTGCATACATTGTCTGTTAAATTTAAAGGCAAAATCTTAAGAGCCAGCAGCTTTGCTACTTGTAAAGCTGTTTAGCTCTGAGCAATCTAGATTTTGAGCATTTACATAATGGAGCATCTGCTTTGATCTTATTACCTCATGTTTAACTTGCCTCCCCCCTCTACATTATTTAGGTGTTTAAATTATGCCTCCTTTTAGAAAATATAGCTAGATATGTGAATTTTACCTCTGGCTTAAACACAGTAAAATGTTAAAAGCTTCCTATTAAAATAGAATTCCAAGAGCAAAGATGATGAATTTTAGGTTATTTACATAATAACTAGTCTTTGTGATAAGGGTAAGAGTTCAGATCATAGTTACATTTGAATTTCTTTTTTTTTTTTTTAAAGGTTTTATTTATTTATTTGACGGAGATCACAAGCAGGCAGAGAGGCAGGCAGAGAGAGAGGAGGAAGCAGGCTCCCTGCAGAGCAGAGAGCCCGATATGGGGCTTGATCCCAGCACCCTGGGATCATGACCTAGCCGAAGGCAGAGGCTTTAACCCACTGAGCCACCCAGGCGCCCCTACATTTGAATTTCTTTTGTTAAAATTCTCAAGGTCTATACGGTAATGGTACTAAGCAGAAGACAGACCCCTGGGAATAATTCTAAGAGACAAGACTGACACGCTATAACTTGCTTTCTGATTAAGAGGAAAAGAATGGGGGCTTTGAGATAAGATAGAAGGTGTAGCTTTTGAGATTTTTAAAAGATATTTAAATAACATTGAAAAGTGTCCTTTGAGTATCATTTTATAATTGTGAAACTTTTACCATTTTCTTATACTCAAATTGGACAAAGTTTTCAATGCAATTTCTTATAAATGAGTGTTTCATTGTGAAACCTTAAAAATGTGTTTGTTGTTAAGAGTCCTGAACAAGTAGAAGATCAGTCATGTAAAAACGTTGACTTTGAAGACATCACGTTACAATCTGAGAAAGAAGATAATTTTTTCCAAATGAATGTTAATGAATGTGTAAGGTAAGCATCATCTTAATGGTTATGTAATCTTTGAATTTTGTATGAGGTTTAGAAATGTTTAATCAATTTTTTAAAACAAGCAAATCAGATTTTTTATGTATCGGGTTACATGGTATTCACTATATAACTAGACTTTTCAGGGCAATTTATGTCATAGCTTTCTTTTTCTTCCTTTTTTTTTTTTTTTTTTTTTAAAGATTTTATTATTTGTCAGAGAGAGAGAGCATGAGCAAGCAGAGTGACAGGCAGGGGCAGAGGGAGAAGTAGGCTCCCTACTGCGCAAGGAGCCTGATGCGGAACTTGATTCCAGGACCTTGAGATCATATTGAGCTGAAAGCAGCCGTTTAACCAACTGAGCCACCCAGGCATCCCGTAGCTTTCTTCTTAATTTCTTAGTTACTAGTGATTTGATGAGTTGATTTACTCCTCATAAATTAGACCTGAATTAATGTGCATATTAGATTAAATGTCTATGTTTAAACATGAAATGCAACTCACTTTCTTCTCATTGTTTCTTTGGGACTCGATTGATCCACATATGACCTTTATTCACATAAATTTTATGTAAAACCCATATATGGAAACCCATACTTCTAGCCACATGCAGTTTTTAAAATTTATTTCCCCTCTGGAGGGTACCAAACAAAATCTATGGAATTACTGGTGTACTTTGAAAAATGTTTTTCCTTTGGAAATATTCAGTGTGCACAAAAGTAGTGAGAACAGAATAATGGACTCCTTTGCAGTACTATATGTAGTTTTTTTTTTTTTAAGATTTTATTTATTTATTTGACAGACAGAGATCACAAATAGGCAGAGAGGCAGGCAGAGAGAGAGGAGGAAGCAGGCTCTCTGCCGAGCAGAGAACCCGACATGGGGCTTGGTCCCAGGACCCCGGGATCATGACCTGAGCCGAAAGCAGAGGCTTTAACCCACTGAGCCACCCAGGCGCCCCTGTTTTTGTTTTTGTTTTTTAAGATTTTATTCATTTATTTTGTCAGAGAGAGATACAGCTACGGAGGGAACACAAGCTGGGGGAGAGGGAAAAACAGGCTTTTCACTGAGCAGAGAGCCTGATGCGGGGCTCGATCCCAGGACATCGGGATCATGACCTGAGCCAAAGGCCGCCGCTCAACGACTGAGTCACCCAGGGCGCCCCACTATTTATTATTTGTTTTGTTTTGTTTTCCTTTTAAATATTTATTTATTTGACAGAGATCACAAATAGGCAGAGAGGCAGGCAGAAAGAGAGTGGGGGGGAAGCAGGCTCCCTGCTGAGCCGAGAGCCCAATGCGGGGCTTGATCCCAGGACCCTGGGATCATGACCCAAGCTAAAGGCAGATGCCTAACAACTGAGCCACCCAGGTGCCCTTTTAGTTTCCACTATTACTAGTATTTTTTCAGTCTTCACATTTAAAGTCTGGCCTTTCTTATACTTTTTTGTTCAGGTCATACTTCAATATGGCCATTTGAGATGCTGGTCAAATCTGGCCATATAAATGCATTGCTTAACTCTTAAGGCAATGCATATGTCTGGATAAAAGGTAGGAGGGGCCAAGAGGTAGGAATAGTAGACATAATTTGGTCTAGCTCCATTGCAGAGGATTGGAGACTCTTAGCCAGTATTTGGGAAGGATTGTGTGGTTGACAATTAGGTACGGTTCAGAGCCAGTTGACTACTACTATAATTGACCTTATTGATAGATTTCTCTTTATACATGTCTCTATGTGAGTAGATACTTTAAAAATTCATGATTTAAAAACGTGGTTTTTTCCCCCCTACTTTAATTTTTAGGTTTTACCCTGAGATGCCTGAGGCTTTCTTAATTAATTAATTTATTTTTTTAGTTGAGATGCCTTGTCTTTCAGTAGTATCTTCTCAACCATCCTTTCTTTAGCTGGCAGTATGGTTTAAAATTTGATTGTATATGTTTTTTTTTTTTAATATACATATATAGTATTCAAGAGGATAAGAAGGTCCCAGTTCTAAAGACTCGATTTCAGAAACCAAAGCCAAACATAGGAAGAGGAGCTAGAAGAAGAGAAATTTTCTCAAAGAAAGAGATGTCAGAGGAGATTGAATCTGGGCAATTTGCAGCACCTTTGAGAGGAATTACAAGAATGGAAGAAACCTTACCAAGGGAGAGGATATCAGGGGAGGCTAATTCTACTAAGGAAATGGAGTCATATTTAGGGAAAACCGAAAGAGAAAAGTCTCCTAGAGAGAAGATACCAGAAATGATGTCCAGCACTGTGGAAATGGAGACAGAATTGAAAGAAACAGGAGGAGAGGTTTCCCCAAGGGACACTATATCAGAGGTGTCTGATGTCACTGAGGAAAGAGTGACAGATTTGGAAGAAACTGGAAGAGAGGTTCCCCCAAGGGACACTGTATCAGAAGTGTCTGATGTCACTGAGGAAAGAGTGACAGATTTGGAAGAAACTGGAAGAGAGGTTTCCCCAAGGGACACTGTATCAGAAGTGTCTGATGTCACTGAGGAAAGAGTGACAGATTTGGAAGAAACTGGAAGAGAGGTTTCCCCAAGGGATACTATATCAGAAGTGTCTGATGTCACTGAGGAAAGAGTGATAAATTTGGAGGAAACTGGAAGAGAGGTTTCCCCAAGGGACACTATATCAGAGGTGTCTAATGTCACTGAGGAAAGAGTGACAGATTTGGAAGAAACTGGAAGAGAGGTTTCCCCAAGGGACACTGTATCAGAAGTGTCTGATGTCACTGAGGAAAAAGTGATAAATTTGGAGGAAACTGGAAGAGAGGTTTCCCCAAGGGATACTGTATCAGAGGTGTCTGATGTCACTGAGGAAAGTGTGAAGAATTTGGAGGAAACTGGAAGAGAGGTTTCCCCAAGGGATACTGTATCAGAGATGTCTGATATCACTGAGGAAAGAGTGACAGATTTGGAAGAAACTGGAAGAAGAAAAATATCCTTACAGGAAAATGCCCCAGAGGTCAGCACTATAGATGAAGTAGAAACACATTTAGAAGAAACTGGAAGTGAGGTTTCTATAAGGGAAAATATACCAGAGATTGTTGATGCCATTAAGGAGAGAGAAACACATTTGGAAGAAACTGAAAGAAGAGAAATAGACATAGAAGAAAAGGCCCCAGAGGCTAAGACTCAAGGTGAAATGGAGACAGATTGGAAAGAAATTGAAAAGGGAACGTCCCTGGGGGAAGAGGTACTATTGGGGATCAGTGCCACTGGGGAAAGGGAGATTGATTTGAAAGAAACTGGAGAAGGAGATCTTTCCCTGATGGAAAAGGTATCAGGAAAGACGACTGGTATTGAAGAAACAGAGGTGGAATCAAAAGAAACTGGAGACATTTCCTCAAAGAAAAGCAGATCAGCAGAGATTAGTGCTTCTGAAGAAATGGCTGCAGATTTGGAAAAAACTGGAAAAATAGACATTTCATTAAGGAAATATGGAGCAGAGGAGACCAGGACCTCAAGACAAACTGACACAGATTTAATGCAGAGCAGTAGTAGTTGCTGCAACACTATGTCTTCACTAACTATCAAAGTATGTATTTTTCTGTTCTTTAGAAAACCCATTTTTGAACACTTTTTCAGGGGAAAATTATCAAAATAAAAACGGTGATTATTGCTCTTAAATCCCACAAGATTTAAAACCTCTAAAAGTTAAGTCTTTTCCAGCCCTAAATTCTGTGTTTTAGGACCTTAAAGAAACTATATATCTTTTAAAAAAGTAACTTAAAAATATATTTAAATGTGGTTAAGTTACCATTCTTAATGTCCGTTTGAAGTTACTCTTAGCTAAAAGGAGTGTAGGGAGTTAGACTGGATCAGTGCTAACTCTAATATGAACATATAGTAGAATTATTTCTTTTGACCAAATGTCTTTCTTTTTTTATTTCCTGTCCCATTCCACCTTTATTTTTTTATTTTTTAAATCATTTAAGGAGAGCAAGTGGGAGGGGTGGACTAAGCAGACTGCTCTGAGCATGGAGCCCAACAGAGGGCTCGATCTTAGAACCCTGAGATCATCACCTGAGCTGAAACCAACAGTCAGATGCTTGACTGACTGAGCCATCCAGGTGCCCCCCCCACCTTCCCTCCACTTTTAAATTTTCTTTTTTCTTCCTTTTTTAAAAATATTTTAAAAATTTTACTTTATTTTAGAAAAGGAGAGAGCACAGATGGGGTGGGCCTCGGAGAGAGTCAGAGAATCTAAGGCAGGCTCCATGCTCAGCATGAAGCGCATTGTGGGGCTTGATCCCACACCCCTGAGATCATGACCTGAGTTGAAAACGAGAGTTGGACGCCCAACTGACTGAGCCACCCAGCTGCTTGTTTCCAGTGGGGCTGCTTGGCTGGCTCAGTCGGTGGGTCATGTGACCTTTTTTTAAAGCATGTGACTCTTGATCTTGGGGTTATAGGTTTGAGCTGCATGTGGGGTGTAAAGATTACTTAAAAATAAAATCTTCAAAAAACTTCAGAAGTTTCCAGTTACTTGAAGTTCACATGATTGTGACATTTTCCATTTGTGCCAATTTCCTGTGACTATTCCTCTAGAACGTTAGCAGTGAAGTACTATCCATGGTGCAAACACCTGAAGAAGAAAAAAAAAATTCTGAAAAGGAACTGTCAGGTCACTTGAGTTGTTTGGAGACTTCCTTACAGACTTCTGAACCTGATAAAACAAATGACCAGGGGATGCCATCTCCAGATGTTCCAGAGCAGTTTTCAAATACTAATTTAAGGTACAAATATATTGGTCTGTGTGCTTTTAAAGACAAATCATCTATGTTTTTTATTAAAAAAAAAAATTATTGGTGGGAGAGAGCAAGAGTAGGGAGAGGGTAAGGAGAGGGAGAAGCAGGCCCCCCCACTGAGCAGGGAGCCTGATGTGGAGCTTGATCCCAGGACCCTGGGATCAAGACCCGAGCCAGAGGCAGATGCTTAATTGACTGAGCCACCCATGTGCCCAAGACAAAGCATCTAAGGAGACATTTTCAGATTATCAGTAAGATTTCAAGACATTATCTATAGCATAGTGTTAAACTGCTTCTAAGCTCTGGAATGATAGGGAGAGAATTTTGAAGTCATTATGACACTAGATTGAGAGAATTACTAACACCAGAATTGTATGTAACACATAATCCTAAGTCAGTATGGGTATGAGAGCTGGTATTTCCTCTTTGCAAAGATGATAGGCTTATATTTCATTTGTACTCCTTGTATTTTTCAGGATCTGCCAAATAGCCCAGTTTGTTTTCCTGTTAAGAATTAGATTTAAAGGGACATTGGGGAGGGTGTGTGTTAATGGTGAGTGCTGTGAGATGTGTAAGCCTGATGATTAACAGACCTGTTCCCCTGGGGCAAATACTACATTATGTTAATAAAAATATTTTTAAAAAATTAAAAATAAGAATTAGATTTAATATTTATTGCCAGTTTCTCAAGTTGTCCTAAGACTCTGTTCTCATTGCCCCTTCAACTCATTCTAAAGCTTGATAATCCTTTTTCCAAAAGCAAATCTCTTCCTCAAGAGCAGAAGCCACTTGAAGTTAAACCAGCACCTTTTATGAGAAGTCGATTCAAGAGACCAAAACCAAACTTAGCAAGAGCAACTTTAAAGAGAGAGACTACAGAAGCAGAAAAATATGTACGTGGGAAGAAATTGGAAACTGATAAAACTGAGACTGTTGCGGTGCAGCAGACCAGTGAACAGGTGAACACTCTCCCTTCTCAACGAGTGAGTGCTCTTCAAGGTGGATGTTTTTTGTCTTAGCTCTTGTTACTAAAGTAAAATAACTGGGGTTAACATTTAACAGATATTTTCTCATATAATTTCTACTGCATGTGATACTAGTCTTGCCATAATTAATGTGCCTCATTATTCCATGTGGTTTTGTAAGAATCTTGTATCTCTCATGGTGGGCAAGTATGTCATGGAAAGGAATTTAAGAATCCTGGGATCTAAGTTCATTGTGTGACCATAGCCAAATGATGCAGCTAGTTTCTTGACAGGAAGAATTAGTTTGATAGTCATACTTTATTTTACATTGTTGTTAAGGTGAATTAAAAAGTTAAAAGCTTGAGAGGAGTTAAAGGACATGTTTTATTTACTTTGTTAACTTGGTCCGCAACAAATTAAGATTGTGTATGTAATATCAAAAACTTTGAATGGAAATTTTAACATTCATAAGTTGAGTGTTCTAAATATAGAAGTACTTTTTTGGCCATGCAGATGGCAACAGGTACATGAAGAGATGTTCAACATCACAAATCATCAGGAAAACACAAATCAAAACCACAATGAACTATCACCTCCTACCAGACAGATTAACTAGTATCAAAAAGACAAGGAGTAGCAAGTGTTGGCAACAATAAGGAGAGAGAGGAAGCCTCATGCATTGTTGATGGGAATGTAAATTGGTGCAGCCACTGTGGAAAACATTATGGAGAGTCCTCAAAGAATAAAAAGAATTACCATATCCAGTAATTATAGTACCGAGTATTTGCCCAATATGAAAAGACTAATTCCAAAAGATAGATGCACCCTTTTGTTTATCATAGCATTATTATTATTTTTTTTTTTTAAAGATTTTATTTATTTATTTGAGAGAGAGGCAGTGAGAGAGCATGAGTGAGGAGAAGGTCAGAGGGAGAAGCAGACTTCCCGTGGAGCTGGGAGCCTGATGTGGGACTCGATCCGGGGTCTCCAGGATCATGACCTGAGCCGAAGGCAGTCGTCCAACCAACTGAGCCACCCAGGCGTCCCTCATAGCATTATTTACAATAGAGAAGATAGGAAAGCAACCAGAGTACTCACCAAGAGGTGAAGAAGAGTTTTATACACACACATGCGTGCGTGCGCGCACACACACACTGGAATATTACCCAGCCATACAAAAGAATGAGATGTTGCCATATACAGTAACATGAATGGGCCTAGAAGTCCCTTTTGCCAAGTGAGATGCTGTGCTAAGAGAAATAAGTCCGAGAAAGACAAATACCATGTATTTCCCTTACATGTGGAGTCTGAAAAATAAATGAACAGAGACTCAAATACAGAGAACAAACTGGTGGTTGCCAGAGGAGAAGGGGGTGGGAAGATGGGGGAAATAGGAAAAGGGGATTAAGAGGTCCAAAATTCCCAGGGCTGCTGGCTGGCTTAGTCGGTAGATCATGCAAACTCTTGATCTTGGGGTTTTGAGTTTGAACCTCTTGTTGGGTATAGAGATTACTTAAAAATAAAAATCTTTAAGAAGCACAAACTTTGGGGCACCTGGGTGGCTCAGTGGGTTAAAGCCTCTGCCTTCGGCTCAGGTCATGATCCCAGGGTCCTGGGATCGAGCCCCACATCGGGCTCTCTGCTCAGCAAAGAGCCTGCTTCCCTTCCTCTCTCTGCCTGCCTCTCTGCCTACTTGTGATCTCTGTCTGTCAAATAAATAAATAAAATATTAAAAAAAAAAAAAAGCAAAAACTTTCAGCGCCTGGGTGGCTCAGTGGGTTAAGCCGCTGCCTTTGGCTCAGGTCATGATCCCAGAGTCCTGGGATCGAGTCCCGCATCGGGCTCTCTGGTCAGCAGGGAGCCTGCTTCCCTCTCTCTCTCTGCCTGCCTCCCTGTCCACTGTGATCTCTCTCTGTCAAATAAATAAATAAAAATCTTAAAAAAAAAAAAAAGCACAAACTTTCAGTCATGAAATAAGTAACAGATAAGCACGATATAGGGAATATACTTTATATAATATAGTAACATATGTAATAATATAGTAACATATGGTTATAGATAGTGACTATACTTACCGTGGTGAATATTGAGGAACGTATAGATTGTTGAATTACTGTGTTGTACATCTAAAACTAATAAAACATTGTCAACTGTGCTTTAATAATAATTAAAAAAGCCCAGTTCATAAAAAAGATAATAAAATGATGTGTTTTTTAAAAAGTGCAATTTTGGATTAAAATTATTTTTGTTTTATTTGTATTTATTTTTAATTAATTAATTAATTATTTATATATAAATTTATTTATTTACATATATATAGAGAGAAAGCATGATAGGGGGAAGGTCAGAGGGAGAAGCAGACTCCCTGCTGAGCGAGGAGCCCCATGTAGTGCTCCATCCCAGTACACTGGGATCATGACCTGAGCCGAAGGCAGATGATTAACCAACTGAGCCACCCAGGTGCCCCAAGTGTTTTAAAATGGCTTAGTTCTGGGGCGCCTGGGTGGCTCAGTTGGGTAAGTGTCCAACTCTTGATTTTGGCTTAGGTTTTGATCTCAGGGGTGTGAGTTCAAGCCCAGTGTGGAGCCCATTTAAAAAATAAAGAGGGCGCCTGGATGGCTCAATTGGTTAAGCAGCTGCCTTCGGCTTATGTCATGATCTTGGAGTCCTGGGATCGAGTCCTCCATCGGGCTGCCCGCTCAGCGGAGAGTCTCCTTCTCCCTCTGATTCTCTCCCCTCCCATTTTCTCTCTCTCACCCTCATTCTATCTCAAATAAATACATTTTTAAAAATCTTTTAAAAAATAAAATAGCTTAGTGTTTACAATGCTTGAAAATTTGTATTTTTTCAGATTGAAAAAATACATAATCTAAAAAGTGAGAGTCCATTATAATGTTCCATTTCTTCCTCCCAGGTTAATCAGTCATGTAGCTATTTTGAGTATGTCCACCCAGTCTTTTCTGTATATACACTTATTTACATAAATAATAAAATGTGTGGGTATTTTCTTTGTTTTCCAAAAATGGTGTTATAACTTGCCTTCTCATTTTTTTCACTTAATATTATGAACATATTTTTGGATCAGTATATACAGATTTGTCTTCTAAATTGTTCTGGATTGTTCCATTATAAGCAAATTATAATTTATTCAATACCCTACTGATAGGTTTGTCTTGTTCCCAGTGTTTTGATTTTGTTCTTGCTTTTTTGGGGGGCTATTAAATGGGTATAGTAAACATCTTTATGTGTACTTTTCCATATACTTATTTGAATATGTTTATACGATACATTTTTAGAAGTAAATTTGCTGAGAATTAAAATTTTTAGTAGATACCTTTCTCTTGTCCTCTGCAGAGACTCTACTCATTTATTTTGCTAGTAGTGTATGAAAGTTCCTGTTTCCCTATACGTTTATCAACCCTCAATGAAATTTTTCTTACCTGCCTTCTAGGATGCGGCTTCCCTAATGACATCAAGAGAAAAAGACAAATCAGGTCACAGGGAGGAGGAGACTGTAATATTACCATGTATACAGACTGAAAAGGAGCTTTCACCTTCAAGTTCCTATGATCCTGAAGCGATATCTCAACCTGTACAGACCCAGGAAAAGGAATTAGTTGTTTCTATGGGGTAAGTTGTTTCTAGGGGGTAAACTGTGATACTTCTTTGAAAATCTAAAATATATGTATATTTTTAAAAAAAAGGAAAGGAAAATCTAAAATAGAGAATTCTTTCAAGTATTTCTTCATTGTTACTAAGATGTGTTAATGTATTTTAAAAGTGAATATCAAGAATACTTGGTTTAGGGGCACCTGGGTGGCTCAGTGGGTTAAAGCCTCTGCCTTTGGCTCAGGTCATGATCTCAGGGTCCTGGGATCGAGCCCCACATCGGGTTCTCTGCTCGGTGGGGAGTCTGCTTCCTCCTCTCTCTCTCTCTCTGCCTGCCTCTCTGCTTACTTGTGATCTCTCTCTGTCAAATAAATAAATAAAATCTTAGAAAAAAAAGAATACTTGGTTTATTTTTATTTATTTATTATTTTTAAAAAGATTATTTGAGAGACAGAGAGTACTCAGGGAGGAGGGGCAGAGGGAGAGGGAGAGAGAGTCTTAACCAGATGCCACACTGAGCACACAGCCCTCTGTGGGTGTCTGATCTTATGACCCCGATATCATGACCTGAGCCAAAACCAATAGTTGGATGCTTAACTGACTGCACCACCCAGGCTCTCCAAGAATACTTGGTTTATTTTTATTCATGTGTCAGACTGCCTAAAATAGAAAATCACACTGAATTAACACCTTTTGATGCTTACCTGCTTGTATTCACTATTAGCTACTTAGGGTTTTATGCAAACCACTGCATTTAAAAATACATGTATATAAAGATTGTATTCATTATCTTCCTAGAAACTGTAGTAGAAAGGTGCCTGGGTGGCTCAGTTGGTTAAGCATCTGCCTTCAGCTAGGGCATGATCCTGGGTCCTGGGATTGAGTTCCACTTTGAGTTCTTTGCTTACTGAGTGCCTGCTTTTCTCTCTCCCCCTCTGCCTGCTACTCTCCCTGCTTCTCCCTGCTTGTGCTCTCTCTCTCTGTCAAATAAATAAATAAAATCTTTACAAAAAAAAATTGTAATAGAAGACTTACTTACAGTTTTAACCATTTTTTATATAGATGGTCTGGTGTTATTAACGCACATTCACAAAAATGCACATTCATGTTGTTTTGCAACAGTTACCACATATATCTCCAGAACTTTTTCATTTTTCCAAACTGAAACTTCATCCGTTAACAAGACTACCCCATTCCCCTTCTTCCATTCCCCTGGCAACTACCTTTATACTTTCTGGCTCCATGAATTTGAATTTTCTACATTACATAAATTCATTACCTTTTGAGGATTTTTTTAAAATAAAAGAATATATATCATTGAAGTAATTTGATTTTATAGATTGTTAGAGAAGATTCAAATTTTATGTTTTTACAGTAGTTTTCATCTTTTTATAGTCCAGTTCCTTCTCTTTCTCCCTGTCCTCTCTTCTAGGGCTCATAGAACAAACACTTTTCAGCAAGAAGTGAAGGAAATCGTTATCCCAACTGCTCGAATAGTGAGGAGACGACTTCAGAGACCCAGACCAAACATAAAAAAGGCTGGACCGAGGCAAATAGAAAAAGGTGAAGCTGAAGGCATAATTCAGGAAGAAAGAACAATAGTACAAAAAGATGAAACTAAAAAGTTCTTGACTGTGGTAAGTTATTGTTATGTAATTGAGCCTTCTGATGCATGTTAAAATACGAAATGACATCTCAGACTAGGTTTAGAATATAGGCATGTGACACTTTCATAAATGAATATATAACATACCTAGTTCTGTTCTAGATTTATCATTCTGGATTTTTTTAAATGGAAATAGATTTTTTTCTCCTAATTAATGGACCTATTCATTATAAAAATATTCAATTAATACAAAATGTTATAATAATATTGAGGTAACCATTGAAAACCTTCTGACATATCTTACTGGGTGTATCTCCATGCATGCATGTGTGTACACTTATGTAAATACAGTCTCTGGGGCACCTGGCTGGTTCAGGTGGTAGAAAATGCAGCTCTTGATCTTCGGGTTGTAAGTTTAAGCCCCACATCAGGTATAGAGATTATTGAAACATAAGATAATTTTTTAAATAGTAAAGTCACTGTGTACGTTATTTTGTGACTTATATTTTACTTAATATATTGACTTTTCATGTCAAAAAGTATAGAGGTATACCGTTTTTTCATTGCTGCATAACATTCTGCTGTTTGACAGTTTAACCAATCTTTTTTTGATATATCTTTTGTTATAAACCTAAGTAGTGTAATGCACTTTTCAACAGATCTTATTTCTTTGTCCTTCTTTTTCTCTGTCTACCAAGGGAAAATCTAGGTTTAAAGCCATTGTAATCCTTGCTTGAAACCTCTCTATCCCCAGAAGAAATCGTTGAACTTTTTTGGAAAAATTTTGGGGGTGGGGTAGGGGGTGGTAGGTGTTCACAACCAATATTTAGTTTTTAAATGTCCTGTAAACATAATAATTGCAATAATTGAAGCTTCTCTCTGAATTAGATAGTTTTATTTTGGACAAAAAGTGAACATTGCATATCTAGTTTGACTCTTTGTTTTGAAAAACTCAATACCTAATGATTGAAATATTTTGGGAGGTATTAGAAAAAAAAAATGCTACCATTCTTTTGTCATTTTAGCCAAGCTTTCCAGTTGGAACTGAAATTGAAGTTGTATCCTCCAAAGTTTCAGAAGGTATAATGTGTGAAAACCAGAGTCATATGGTCCTTGCAGAACCTCTTCATCTTAACAAAATAAATGTTTTAGATGAAAAGATGAGGTGAGTTTGCTTTTAATGAGAAAAGCGTAAAACTTCTAAAGATAAAGGTTGGAGAACTTGACATCAAGAAAATTTTGTGAGAGGTTAAAGCAATACTTAATTATGAAATGGAATTTTTTTTTTAAAAGATTTTATTTATTTATTTGACAGACAGAGATTACAAGCAGGCAAGAGAGGCAGGCAGGGAGAGAGAGGAGGAAGCAGTCTCTCCGCGGAGCAGAGAGCCCGATGTGGGGCTCGATTCCAGGACCCTGGGATCATGACCTGAGCCGAAAGCAGAGGCTTTAACCCACTGAGCCACCCAGTGGCTCCCCTAACCCCCTATGAAATGGAATTTTTAAAAATTTTTATTTTTTAAAGATTTTATTTGTTTGACAGAGAGAGACAGAGAGAGAGAGGGAACACAAGCAGGGGGAGTGGGAGAGGGAGAAGCAGGCTTCCTGCTGAGCAGGGAGCCTGATGTGAGCCTTGATCCCAGAACCCTGGGATCATGACCTGAGCTGAAGGCAGATGCTTAATGACTGGGCCACCCAGGCGTCCGAAATAGAATATTTTAAATATGCTTCTTCAAATACTATAAGAATTGCATGACTGATATTCTCTTCATTTATAATTTCTCCACAAAATTTGGTGAGCCGCCTCATATTTTATTTTAAAACTAAATTTAATAGTAGACAAGTTCTTAAGTTCTTGGTGTATTTAGAAATTTATATCCTACTGACTAAAATTCATACATAGGAAATGCTATATCCGAGAATATCCCAAACCAAATGTTAAGAATGATATCTTTTAAATGAGTTAGACTAGAAAGGTGAAGATATTTCAGTACTTCCACTTTTGTTTATTACTTAAAATCTGCTTTATTATGGGATGCCTGCATGGCTCAGTTGGTTAAGCAGCTGCCTTTGGCTCAGGTCATGATCCCAGCCTCCTGGGATCGAGTCCCACATCGGGCTTCTTGCTCAGCGGGGAGCCTGCTTCTCCCTCTGCCTCTGTCTGCCTGTGCTCACTCTCTCTGTCAAATAAATAAATAAAAAATCTTTAAGAAAAAAAAATCTGCTTTATTATTACTGATACTACTTTTTTATTTTTAAAGATTTCATTTATTTATTTGACAGACAGAGATCACAAGTAGGCAGAGAGGCAGGCAGAGAGAGAGAGAGAGAGGAGGAAGCAGGCTCCCCACCGAGCAGAGAACCCGATTTGGGGCTCGATCCCAGGACCCTGAGATCATGACCAGAGCCGTAGGCAGAGGCTCATCCACTGAGCCACCCAGGCGCCCCTCTGATACTACTTTAAAAAAAAAAAAGATTATTTATTTTAGAGAGCAGGTGCGCATATATGTGCATGTATGTGAGTGAGCAGGGAGGGGGCAGAGGGAGAGAGAGAGAGAATCTCAAGCATTCTCCCCACTGAATGCTGAACCCCATGCAGGCCTCGATCTCATGGCCCTGAAATGACCTGAGCCAAAATCAGGAGTTGAACTCTTAACCAACTGAGCCACCCAGGCATCTTCATACTACATTATGATTAGCAGTGATCAAAGGATGCTTCATTGCACGGGTACCACTAGAGGGAAGACCCAAAAGAAGTGAAGGAACAGCAGGTCCAGGGGTTGTCTAAGGGGAGAGGGAACAGCAGCTTCGAAGTACTTAAGGTGAGGGCATGCCTGGCTTGTTTGAGGAACAGTGAAGGGAGCTGTGTGAAATGGGGAAGGAGAAGGAGAGTAGTAGATGTAGGAAAGGGTAAAGGCAGACTAGGGAGAAGGGCAGATTATATTGTAAGGAATACAGACCATTGTAAGACCATTTGATTTTGACTATACTGAGCCTTTAAAGATTAGTGAACTTCCAGCCTTTCCTAATGCTCTCATTTGTCATTAACTAGCTAGACCAAGAGGATTTGAATGGCTTGTTCAAAATAAACACTGGCAAATTAGTTTTTAAACTTAATTTTCAGGATTTATGACTTTCAGACTAGCAGATTCCTATAGTTACATAAGCAGACTTTCCTGAAAGAAACTTTACATGTTTCAAGAGATTTTATGCTGAACTTTTGTGTTTTTTAATGAGAGAAATCAAACTTTTAATTTTTTTTATGGAAACCCATGCTCCAGCCCACCCGCCCTTTTTTTTCTCTTGAAAACCCTTTTTCTATTCATGAAATTTATTCCAGCTGTTCACTTTGTTATGACTGATACATTCTTCAGAGTAAAAAATCTTCATAGTTTTAAAATTAGGTTGTTCCTAAGTCCAGTATTGTCTTGTTGTCCCTTTTGACTTAAGTAGCATGTTAGGTTTATATATTTATTTTACTTTTACTTGCCTTTGTAGAATCACACTTGACTGTAAATAACTTACTTTAAATATAATCTGTTTTCCTAAATTCGTTGGCCTACATTGGAATGTATTTAGCCAACATCATAACCTTGTTAGAATTTCCAGTGAACTTCCTTGGTGTTTCGCTGCCAGAAGAGCTTAGCAGAGTTGGAACATTGGGTAATGTAACTCAGTACTTCTCTGCTAGGTAATTTGTTAGAAATATTACTTAAGATTAGTCTTTAAGGGGCACATGGGTGGCTCAGTGGGTTAAAGCCTCTGCCTTCAGCTCGGGTCATGGTCTCAGGGTCCTGGGATCGAGCCCCGCATCAGGCTCTCTGCTCAGCGGGGAGCCTGCTTCCTTTCCTCTCTCTCTGCCTACTTGTGATCTCTGTCTGTCAAATAAATAAATAAAATCTTAAAAAAAAAAAGATCAGTCTTTAATATAGATCTTTCAGAGAACTCCTGATAGATACTTACATGCCTAATTTTCTTTATAATATCCAGGTTTATATTAATTTTAAGCTTCTCAATTCAGAATTCATATCCTTGCCAGTTACTAAAATATTTTCCAGGAGAACTTAAGATAGCTCTTCAGGGGTTGTTTTGGGAACTATACCTACTCTGTTGAATGTTAAACCTTGTCTTTTTCTGATTTGGCAGATACAAACTGATTTTTTTGAGATCCTGTGACAGTGGCTATCAGTAAACCTTTTTCCATAAACTGATAGGTCTGTGATGGGAGAATGGACTCTGGCTTTCAAGCCTGGTCTTGAACCAGAAGGACCAAGGATGTTGTGACATTATGTATTTGTTCATGTTTCAGAGCCCAGTTGAAGATATTTGTTTAAAGTACCACTGTGGGGGGACCTGGGTGGCTCAGTTGGTCAGGTCATGATCCCAGAGTCCCAGGATCGAGTCCTGCATTGAGCTCCCTGCTCAGTGGAGAGCCTGCTTCTCCCTTTCCCCTCTGCCTTCTGCTCTGCCTGTTTGTGCTCTCTCTCTCTCTCTTTCTGTCAGATAAATAAATAAAATCTTTAAAAAAAAAAGTACCATTGTGAAATTCATGTTCAACTACTGGCAGGTTTTTTTTCTCTTGGTATCTAGTTATCTCTCTGAAAATTACTTAACATACCATGATACTACACACCAGAATCTATGAATGAAGTAAAAAAAGATTAATATTACTGGAAATTATTTTCCAGACTGTACAGAAAATGGAAATTATAAAAGCCTTTATATTCTTTTTATCAGCATATATGGTTTCATTTTATGTTCTTGGTTTTAAAGCCAATTTATATGCAGTCCTTTGAACATAGTATTGGTTTGTGTTCAAAATTCTTTGATATAGCAGCTCTCTTGTCGATAAGGAATTCTGATTTTGGTTTTTCATCATAATTTGTACTTTATTCTAGACATGAACCTAAAAGGTCTGTTCCTAGTCCAGCACATTTGGTAAGAAGGCAGTTCCGAAAGGTTAAACCAAATTTGGGAGGAGCACATGGTAAGAAAGATGAGCCAGGCATAGAAAAAGACAGAGCAGATGAGAGTGAGGCAAGGAAGCCAGAAGATAATTTACTGCAGCCCCGAGATTCTGACACCCACCTCCTTCAAAAAGTAAGTTTGAAAAAAATACTTTTTGTCAGTGGGCTCTGTTTTGTCAAGTTCATGAAGGAGAGAATTTTAAAAAAATAGTTTTGTCTTTTGTACTGTAACTAATTTTATAAAAATTGAGTCACCTTCTAATATTATAAAAAGTTAGAAACCACTCACTTGTATGTGTGTAAACTTAGAGCTTTAGGCCTAGCCACTGAACCAAATGATTGTAAATATTGTTTCCTTGGTAATATGAGCTATTTCTTCTTAAACTTAAGGAGAAGGCTGAGTTTCTGACATCTTTGGAGGTTTCAGCAAGAAAAGATTGTGTAGATTCCACGGAGGCTAGTTTGGCCAGTGCTCATTTAGAAGTTGGACCATCAGGAAGTGTTGGAGGAAAAACTGTAGGGGATAATTCTGTGTCTTCAGTTGCTGAAGAGCAGTGTCTCAGTAAACTATCAAGGTAAAGTTTTATTTAACAAATACTTTCAGAATAAGAAGTAAAAATAACTTTTTATGGATGTCTTGCCATAACTTACTGGTAGAGTAAAAAGATGGTTTGTTAAGAAAAGTGTAGATTGGTTGATAATTACAGGTCTTTTCCTTTCCCACTTAGGATTTTTATTTATTAAAGTTTACCCATTTCTGGTGTTCTTAGGAAGATTTTTCTTCCCTACAGTTAAAATTTCTGGATATTGAGTGTGTTAGACATGAGTGGAAGCCTTACCGGAGTAGTAGTATCTGTTACCTGAATAATTAAAGTGCTAGTTCAGGTGGGGTCACAAATACACCTGAAGGGTACTCATGTTCTATAGGTTTTAAGGAAAGTGGAAAAGAACTTAAGTTCTAAAAAACAACTGTTCTGGTGGATTTTTTGCCTTCCCTTTATTTTAACCTGGTCTGTTTACCCAGTAGGATACACCAGTATCACTTAAAAATTTTTTTTTTAAATTTTTTATTAACATATAATGTATTATTAGCTCCAGGGGTACAGGTCTGTGAATCGTCAGGCTTACATACTTCCCAGCACTCACCATAGCACATACCCTCCCCAATGTCTATAACCCAACCACCCTCTCCACCCCCTCTCCCCCCAGCAACCCTCAGAGTATCACTTCTTCTTGAGCTCATTTTGTTTTATTGGACCATTTTCCTTTTCTCATTTTCTTCTAATAATTTCCAGTCTTATATCCCATCTTCACTTAAATAGCAAAGAAAAAATGGCCCAGAGTTAAAAACTTACTATGAAAAATTAGTATGTAGGTAACTAAGAATGAACTCTGAATAAGGAACTGGTGGTAATAGTACATTTCTTTCTTCATTTCACAGAGTAAGTTTTTGACTTAATGGGTTGTGGACATTTTCAATTTAAATACTTGAGGTGGGATTTCATTCTGAAATTTTGGTTTCATTAAAATGTCCTCCATGTGCATATAATGACTGTATTGTTATTTTGATTAAACATCCAGCTCTCCACAGCTGTTAAAAGAATCAAATTACTCTAAAATTGGTCTGGATCGAAGAACAACTGCCTCTTCTACTTCTGAGTGTGAGGTAGATCATGGTGGAAGGAGAATGCATCGCAGGATGAAACCAAGTGTTTCCAGAGGGCGTGGATCAAAACGAGTTCGAAGTAAGACCTCTAGAAAGGAACCTCGTGCTTCCAAGGCCACGCTGGTGACTCTTCGGGCTTCACAGGAAGAAGATGAAGATGATGATGAAGATTTTGAGCCTGATTATGAAGATGAAAGTTACCATCTTGCTCCGGAAGAATTAAACAAAGCTCCAGTGTTTGTTCCCATTGGTCTTAGGTCTCCCGAACCTGTTTCTGCTCAGATCGAGGAAACAATGGAAGAGGTAGTTTGTTTTTTGAATTCTTGGAACTTTGCCTTGTTTTTTTCTTTTAGCATATCATTGTTTCTTCTTAGTGATTATTAAGATTTGAAAAGTTTGTTCTCTAAATAGCCTCTACCAAATGTAATTTGTTTGAGGCCTGGGGGATATCTGAAGGAATCAGTAGGAGCCTCCTGTGATTATGTAACCTCTGTGACCCAGGCCCACCATGAGGTAGTTTATTATAATAATAAGTATCGAAATCTAATTTCATTTGTACGTGGAGGCTGCTTAATCTATTTTCTGATTAGTTTTTCTTTTTCATTTTGGATGGTGTTTTCTGTTAACTCCAATAGGCTGAGGCTGGTTGGTAGAGAGTGTAGAAGGGTTGTACTTCTTTTTATTTTTTTTCTTTTCTTGTTAAAAATTTTGGCAAAATACACATAAAATGTATCATCTTAGCCATTTTAAGTGTGTAGTTCAGTGGCATTAAGTGCATTCATAATTGTTGTGCTACATCATCACCACTATCCATCCATAGAAATTTTTCGTCTTGCAGAACTAAAACTATACCCATTAAACGATAATTTCCCATTACCTCCTCCCCTCTTGCCTATGGCAAACACCATTCTGCTTTCATCTTTATGACATTACTCTAGGTAGTTCAGGTAACTGGAATCATACAGTGTGTCCTCATTGTGACTGGCTTACTTCATTGAGTATTAAGTTTTTAGGGTTCATCCATATTGAAGCATGTATTCTTTTTGTGTTCATCCATCTTGAATTAGAGTGTTCTTTTTTTAAGGTTGAATAGTACTTCATCATGTATCTGTACCACATTTTGCTTATCTTTTTATCTGTCAGTGGATGGTTGGTTGCCTCCACCTTTTGGCTGTTACTGCAGAGAGTGCTGCTATGAACATGGGTATACAAATATCTCTTCTAAACCCTGTTCTCAGTTCTTTTGGGGATATACCTAGAAGGTAAACTGTATACCAGTTTTTACTATTTTGAAAAACTTTCATACTGTTGGCATAGCAGTTTTATCATTTCTCCTTCCTGTCAGTAGTATACAAGGCTTCTGATTTCTCCATATTCTCACCAGCCCTTTTATTTATTTATGGCTATTTTTCAGAATAGCCATCCTAATGAATAGATGATAGAGGAACATAATATTTCAACTGACTTTGTTATAAGAGCTCCTGTTTTGGCTCTTGGTCTAGTATTCCATCTTTGTTTTTGCCTCAATTTTTAGTAATTTACTTGGCTTAAAGAGCAGCACAACCATATCTCTTTTGTATTAAGCATTTGTGATTGTTTTTGAGTCATTTGCAACAGAATTTAGGAATTAACTGAGGTAGTAGTGATGATGATAATAAAAGAAGTAGGAAACTCAGACCAATTCAAGTAATGTTAAATCCAGAATTAATGGATTATTGAATCTGTAGCTTCACATTTATGATGAATGGAAGTCCACAACCACCTTTATTTATTCACTGTTAATAATCACATACTAGATGTTATAAAGTTCATGAGTTAGAATGGTTGAAACTAAATAAAAATGATGCAAAATGAAATTCTTATAACTGAAAGTTCTAAGATGAATATAATGAATTTACGTTTTATTTGAAACCAAGAAAATACAAAAAGAAAGTTAATTTTTTGCAAGGACAGCTGATTAACACAGCATGAGAATTCATTTAGTTTTATGTTTTGTATTTTACTATTTTCATTGGTTGAAAGGCAGTTGTTTTTTGTTTTTGTTTTAAAGATTTATTTATTTATTTATTTGGTGAGAGAGAGAGCTGGAGAGGGAGAGGGAGAAGCAGACTTCCTACTGAGCAGGGTGCCCGATGGGGCATCCTGATCCCAGTGCCCTGGGATCACAACATGAGCCGACAGCAGACGCCACCCAGGCGCCTCTGAAAGGCACGTTAAGTGAAAGAAGTCAGTTGCAGAAGAATCATATAATCAGATAATTATTCGTATGAAATGTCTCAAACAGAAAAACCTGTAGAGAAGAAAATGGATTAGTGGTTTGCCTTAGGGATTTGGAGATGAGGGGTTAAGAGAGTGATAACTAATGGATATTGGATTCTTTTTTGAAGTGATAAAAATGTTCTAAAAGTGACAGTGGTGATGGTTGTTCATAACTGCATATTACAGAAATATCAAATTGTATACTTTACATGGGTGAATTCTTGGTATGTACATCGTATCTCAGTAAAGCTGTTTAAAAAAAAAATAAAGCTTTAAAACTGGACCGTGTCTTAAGGAACCAACTTTCAGATATCTATAGTATTTCCATTTGTCATCCATTCCCAACTCTTGAGAAAATATTTTGTTTATTCAAGTCACTTTAACTTTCTCATTCATCCTGGATAATAGCAAAGATTTTTCTCTAATATTTGCTTCTGAGAAAACAGATATAGAACGCATAATTGTTATTAAAGTAATTATATCATGAAGGCAGATTTTCATATTTGACTCTTTACTCACTTTCTATTGAATCATAGTTTTTTATACTTACCTTTCTATAAATAAGGGACTAGAAGCCAGATTGTCTTGTATACAGTCTAGGAGAGAAATCTTAGTCCTTTAGTCCCCAGATTATAGGGATCTATAACCAAAAAGACTATTACGTGAGTAAATGTGAATGAATTCATTTTTTCACATGTCCATGGCCATGGCTATCATGGGGTTGTGGGAGAGCATAGTTGCCTTGGTGCAGAGGCGGATGCATGGTAAATCTTTTCCAAGTGCTTTCAACTCATCTTTATTACAGCACTGAAGATGGTGTATAGTTAGATAATTGCATGTCTGTTTTTCTCAGATTGTGAATTCCTTGAAGGTAGGGACTACATTTGGCTTACTCAGCTTTATACCCTTGTATCTGTAGCCTTCTAGTTTTTAGGAAGCACTGCATAAATGTTCACAGATTGGTGAGAGAAATTATGGGAACATAGAGACAAAGTGGGAATCGTAGACAAGGAAACGCCAGGTACTAAGAAGATTACCTTGGAAATTCTGTTTACTGTTTGTAAGGATCACAGACCCCTCAAAACCGTTGAGTTACTATATTTCAGTTTTTAATTGTGTATGAATGTGGGTTGTTCATTCAGTTTAACACTTTATTTTATTTAGTCATTTATTATACTGACTAGTATCCCAAAATGAAATAATGAAACTTCTCATTTTGACAGCTTGAAATAACTGTGAATGTACCAGATATAGGCATAGCTGTTGTTGAACATCCACTGTCAAACACAGATGTGACTACTCAGGAGATGAGACAAGAAGAAAATTTGAAGGCATTATCTGTCGTAAGCACCCGTTTTATTATGTTTTGTTTTTAATTTTTTGTTTACTTTCAAAAGAATGGAGGTTTATTTTGAAAGCTTTAAGTTTACGAGCCATTCTTGCTAATTTCTATCATGTAGGGAGCTGTGAGTATGAATAGGAGAAACTGGTGAATAATCCATAGATTTTGTATTTCAGTTGGAAAGCATTGATTTTTGTGTATGTGCCTGAAGAACTCTTAAGAGCCTCATAAACTTAAGTTAAAGTTCTGTTGCATAAAATCTATATTATAGGGGTACCTGAGTGGCTCAGAAGGTTAAGCTTCTGCCTTCAGCTCAGGTCATGGTCTCAGGGTCCTGGGATCAAGCCCTGTGTCGGGCTCTCTGCTCGCTGGGAAGTCTGTTTCTCTTTCTCTCTCTACCTGCCTCTCTTCCTACTTGTGATCTCTCTCTCTGTGTCAAATAAATAAATAAAATCTTAAAAAAATCTATATTAAATACAAATTACTTAAAATATATTTAGTTGCATTTTGTTTAGTACTCTTCCTTATTTGGTTAGTATTTCTCTTGTTTTTGGAAAAGACAGCAAATTCTACTTTTTTAACAACTTTATTTTCTAAAATTTTTTATTTTTTTAAAGATTTTATTTATTTATTTATTTGAGAAAGAGAGAGGGAGGTAGAGAAAGCACAGAAGGAGAGGGAGACTCCCCCTGAGCAGAGAGCCCAGTGCAGGGCTTAATCCCAGGACTCTGGGATTATGACCTCAGCCAAAGGCAGATGCTCAACCGACTGAGCCACCCAGGCGTGGCACCCTTTTTAACAACTTCATTAAGATACAGCTCACATGCCAAATAGGTCACCCACTGAAGTGTAATTCATTGGTTTCTGGTGTATTTATAGATAGGTGTAAACATTTTAATAGTCAATTTTAGAGCATTTTCATCACCTCAGAAAGATACCTTAGGTCTCAAAGCAGTTGTTCCCCATTTCCTCTCAGCCTTCCCCAGGCTTAGGTAACTAGTAATCTACTTTTTGTCTCTATAGATTTTCTATTCTGGATGTTTCATACAAATTGACTCCTACAATATGGTCTTTTATGCCTGGCTCTTTTCACTTAGCATTCAGGTTTATCTATGTTCTAGCATGTATCAGTACTTCATTCCTTTTTGTGATCATATAACTCTCCATGTAGACAGTACTACATTTTGTCTATCTGTTCATGTGTTCATGGACAATTAGGTCGTTTCCATCTTTTGGCTTTTATAAATAATTCTGCTGTAAACATTCACGTGCAAGTTTTTTTTTTTTTTTTAAAGATTTTATTTATTTATTTGACAGAGAGATCACAGTAGGTAGAAAGGCAGGCAGAGAGAGAGAGAGGGAAGCAGGCTCCCTGCTGAGCAGAGAGCCTGACGCGGGGCTCGATCCCAGGACCCTGAGATCATGACCTGAGCCAAAGCCAGTGGCTTAACCCACTGAGCCACCCAGGCGCCCCTACGTGCAAGTTTTTATACTGACATTACATTTTCATTTCTGTTGGATACCTTCTTAGGAGTACAATTGCTGGCTCATATGGTAACTGTATGTTTAATCATTTGAGGAATTAGCAAAATGTTTTCCGAAGCTGCTGCACCATTTTAACATTCCCACCAGCAACGTATGAGGGTTCTAATTTCATATCCTTACAAACATTTGTTACTTGACTTTTTGGATCTAGCCATACTTGGTGGATGCAGAATGGCACCTCGTTATGATTTTGATTTGGATTCCCTAATGACTCATGTCATCAAGCATGTTTTCATGTGGTTATTGGCCATTTTTATATCATCTTTGCAGAAATGTCTATTCAGAACCTTTTCCCATTTTTTAAAATTACTGGTCTATTTGTCTTTTTCTTATTGAGTTATAAGATTTTTTTATATTGTCTGGATACAAGTCTCTTATCACATATATGATTTGCAAATATTTTCTCCTGTGAGTTGTATTTTAATTTTCTTGATGGTTCACTTTAAAGTACAAAAGCTTTTAATTGTGATGAAGTCCAATTTATCTTTTTTCTTTTGTTCATGTTTTTTTGTAATATCTACGATTTCTTTGTGAAAGCCAACATCCTCAAGATTTACTCCAATTTTTCTTCTAATAGTTTTATTTATTTCTTATTTTTTGAGAGAGAGAGTGCGCACACAAGCAGGGGTTGGGGGTAGGGGCAGAAGGAGAGGGAGAGAATCTTTAGCTGGACACGAAACCTGACACGGGGGCTCAATCTCATGACCATGGGATCATGACCTGAGCTGCAATCAAGAGTCAGACCCTCAACTGACTGAGCCACTCAGGCATCCCACTTCTTTTTTTTTTTTTTTTTTTTTTTTTTAGATTTTATTTATTTGACAGAGATCACAAGTAGGCAGAAAGAGGAGGAAGCAGGCTCCCTGCTGAGCAGAAAGACCGATGTGGGGCTCGATCCCAGGACCCTGGGATCATGACCTGAGCTGAAGGCAGAGGCTTTAACCCACTGAGCCACCCAGGCACCACCCCCCCCGCCCCCCCGCCTCAGCATCCCATTTCTAATAGTTTTATAGATTTTACTAGAGTTGTACATTTAGGTCTTTAATCAATTTTGAATTGATTTTTGTGTGTCGTGTGATGTTATAGTCCTTCATTCTCTGCATATAACTGTACAGTTGTTGCAGTATTTCTTTGAAAAGACTATTTTTCCCTCATTGAATTACCTTGCATTTTTGTCAAAAATAAATCAGCTGTACATGTGTGAATTTATTTCTAAATTCTTAGCTCTATTCCATTGATTTATATATCTGTCCTTATACCAGTGATGCTCTGTTGATTGCAGTTTCTTTGTGTAAGTTTTGGAATTGGGAAAGTGTGAGTCATCCTACCTGATTCTTTGTTTAGAATTGTTTTGGCTTTTGAGGGACTCTTGCAATTCCATATGAATTTTAAAAATTTGTCAGTTTCTGGACATTATCTAAGATTCTGATTGGGATTACATTGAATCTCTAGGTCACTTTGGGGGAGCTAGTCCCATCTTAATACTGAGTCTCCCAATCCAAGAACATGGGTATTTGCCCATTTACGTAGGTTGTCTTTGATTTTTTTCAGCAGTGTTTCATACTTTGCAGTGCACTTCCTTTGTTAAATTTATTATCAAGTATGTTGTTATTTTTGATGCTGTTGTGAATAGAATTGTTTTCTCAGTTTCACTTTCAGGTTCTTTATTGCAAGTGTATAGAAATACAATTGATTTTTGTATATTGGTGTTGCGTACTGCAACTTTGCTGAACTCTTTAGTTCTTTTTTAATGAATTTAGCTCTTCAGAATTAAATAAGCAAAAGTTTAAGAAACGTTCACAAAGTACTTACATAAAAGAAAGTTAATAGGGACAGTCACAAGTTTGCAACAAATAATTATAAAAGTACCCAGGGCAGCATGAATATAAACCATGTCACAGCATAGTGAAATGAATAAGGCATAACTAACATTTGCACCAAGGCCAGAATTAAAAAATAAACATACTTTAAAAGCTTAGTTCTACATTAAGCTTCTTCTCTTCCCCAGATCCTTAATGAGTTTATACTATGTAATTCTTTTAAACAAACATATCATGTCAAACTATAAATTATATAGATGGGTAGTTAGTGTGAAAGCCTCCTAAAATGTACAGACTAACTGGTACGAATTGTGAGCTCTTTAGTTCTAATAGTTTTTTTTTTCCTTTTTTTTTTTTTAGTGGACTCCTTAGGATTTTCTACATATGAGATCATGATATGTGACTAGACATAGTTTTTAGTTCTGCCTTTCTGTATTGGTTTCTCAGTGCTGCTATAACAAAATGCCATGAATGAGGTAGCTCAAAATTACAGGAAGTTATTTTTTTATTGTTCTGGAGGCAGGTCCAAAAATCGAGGTGCCACCTTCTGGAGGCTCTGAGGGAAAACCATTCTGGCCTTTCTCCTACTTTCTGACAGTTGCCAGCAGACCTTGTCATTCCTTGGCTTGTGGCAGCACATTTCCAATTTCTGCCTCCATTGCCACGTGGTAATCTCCCTGTATGGGTGTCTCTATGACTTTTTTTCTTCAAAAGGCACCTCTCATATTGGATAGGACCAACCCTAATCCAGTATGACCTCCTGTTAACTTTTATTGCATCTAAAAAGGTCTTATTTCCAAAAAAGGTTATATTCATGTTACTGGGGTTAGGACTTCAAAATATCTTTCTGGGTGAAAGAATTCAGTTTATAACACTTTTTTTTTCTTTTTTAAAGATTTTATTTATTACTGACAGAGAGAGAGCACAAGCAGGGGGGAGTAGCAGGCAGAGGGAGAGGGAGAAGTAGGCTGCCCACTGAGCAGAGAGCCCAATGCAGGGCTTGATCCCAGGCCTTGGGATCATGACCTGAGCAGAAGGGAGATGCTTGACCACCTTAGCCACCCACACACCCCATCTTACAATACTTTTCACTCCGCATGTCTTTTATTTCTTTTTTTTTTTTTTTTTTTTTTAAGATTTTATTTATTTACTTGACAGAGAGAACACAAGTAGGCAGAGAGGCAGACAGAGGGAGAGAGAGAAACAGGCTTTCCCTGAGCAGGGAGCCTGATGAGGGACTTGATCTCAGGACCCTGGAATCATGACCTGAGCCAAAGGCAGCCGCTTAACCGACTGAGCTACCCAGGCGCCCCAGCATGTCTTTTATTTCTGCTTACCTAATTGCCCTTGCTAGAACCTCCAGTACAGTGGTGAACAAAAATGACGAGAGTGAGCATTTTTGTCTCATTACTGGTCTGAGAGGAAAGTATCGATCTGTTCACCATTAAGTTTGATGTTAGCTGTGGACTTTTCATAGATGTTTTATTTTTTTTATCAAACTGAAGATGTTCTAGTCTTTTCCTAGTTTGCATAACAGTATTATCATGAAAGGGTGTTGGATGTTGTCATATGCTTTTTCTACATCTATTGAGATGATCGTGTGATTTTACCTTTTTATTGTATTGATGTCATGTATTACATTGAATTTTGATATTAAATAAAAAATTCTTAGGGCACCTGCGTGGCTCAGTGGGTTAAGCCTCTGCCTTCAGCTCAGGTCATGATCTCAGGGTCTTGGGATTGAGCCCCACATTGGGCTCTCTGCTCAGTGGGGAGCCTCCTTTTCCCTCTCTCTCTGTCTGCCACTCTGCCTACTTGTGATCTCTGTCAAATAAATTAAGTCTTTAAAAAAATTGCACCCAAGTTTTATATGTTGCGGTGTTTGGTTTGCTGGTATTTTATTGATTTTTTTGTGTGTGCAAGTTCATACTAAATAATTGTTTTCTTTTTTTTTAAATGGATTTTATTTATTTATTTGACAGGCAGAGATTACAAGTAGGCAGAGAGGCAGGTAGAGAGAGAGAGAGGAGGAAGCAGGCTCCCTGCTGAGCAGAGAGCCTGATGCGGGGCTCGATCCCAGGACCCTGGGATCATGACCTGAGCCGAAGGCAGAGGCTTTAACCCACTGAGCCACCCAGGCGCCCCAATAATTCTGTTTTCTATTACGAATCTGACACCAGATTCTTGTGGTGTCAGGAGCTGAAGTCCTGTTCTTTCTAGAATGAAAGCCTTCCAGCTGGGGCCTGCAAGGAGAAAAGACCCTGTTTTCTTGGTTGCAGGTTCTGAGGTGGGGTCTCTGCTTCACTGAGCTGGGAAGAAGGATGGGGAGAGAGCAGTCTTAGTTCAAAACCACGGGCTCTCTACTTTGTTACTGTATTTTCATCAGCTTTCTTAGAAAGATGTGTCTTTCGCCCTAGAAACATTTCCAGAGGCTTTAAATGTTTGTTTTTAATAAATTTCACCAGTTTCACTGGAGAGAGGGTTAGCAGAGCTCCTTATGATGTCATATTGGACATAAATCATGTAACTTCTTAATACGTTAAAATTCATTTAAGTTTTAAGCCACCTAGTGTGAAAAATTGGCAGTATTCTTTAGTTTTTGGTTTCCACTGGTTTAAAACTAGTGACAGATATGACTGAAATTGAAGGATTATGAAAGTGAAGGAGTAAATTAAGAATGGTATGTGCACATGGTAAATGCAATATGATTATAGAGTTAAAAATTTGCATGTAGGGGCGCCTGGGTGGCTCAATGGGTTAAGCCTCTGCCTTCAGCTCAGGTCATGATCTCAGGGTCCTGAGACTGAGTCCCGCGTAGGGCTCTTTGCTCAATGGGGAGCCTGTTTCCCTCTCTCTTTCTCTGCCTGCCTCTCTGCCTACTTGTGATCTCTCTGTCAAATAAATAAATAAAATCTTAGAAAAAATTTGCATGTAATACAAGGAAAAGGTAAAATAAGGAGCAAGAGACAAAATAACTTGGCTTTTAAATTACTTCTGTATGAAATATTAATAAATAATTGTATAGGGAAAAAACAGTTTGTACTCCTTTGTAATCAGAAACATTGAAGAACTGTAAAACATCATGGATTTGGAGACACAGAACATACATTTGGGAAAATATGTAAGACATTGCTTATCTTTTCCTCTTTTAGGAGATGAACAGAGATGAACATACCCAAGATGAAACAGGTAACTATTAATAAGGAAACTGATAAAATACTTGGTTAACACTAACAAAGTGATTTAGTATCGGTGTTAGTTAGCAAATGAATAATTTCACTGGAGAGTTGAACAAAACGTTTTAACTGTTGTATATGTTACCCCTAGGAGAAACTTGGATTCTTGAAATAATTACTTTATGAAGTGAGTTAAGAGTTAAATGTTTAATAAACAAATATTACTTATTTCCTCTGTTCTGCCCAGATGTATTTTCTTTGAAGGTCTTAAGTTATTTAGTAGGAGGGAGGAATTTTCAATGAGTAAAAGCTAACAATTAATTATTTCTTATTTTGTAGTAACCAGTACTGCTGTAAGGAATTAATGGTATTTAGGTTATTGAAACTTGTTACTAGAGAATAAATGCTTGAATTAAAAATGTTTTCTAAGTAAACAAACTTCAATTTCCAGCTTCATTTTTCTGTTTTAATGTTGGTGTATTTCCTCACAAGGTACCAGTGATGGAAGCACTGAAGCTGCTATAACGTTACTTGCAATGGGAGATCTAGTGTTGCAATCAGAGATCGGGGCAGAGCAGAGTGATGGTAAGAATGAAAGTTAAGTCTTAACTGAGAAAAGCCTTTTAAAGTACAGCTTTTAAGAAATTATACCCACAACTGAGTAATAATCAGTACCTACCTGCCTTTTACATTTGACATTGGCATTGCCAACTTCATTTTTTCCCCAGAAAAAGGTAATATGGTGTGTATTGATCCGTCTAACTTAGTCTCTTTAGATGTAGTAGCCACCATTTCAAAATAGTATACTTGGTTTATTAAGAAAACTTTGTATTCCTGGAATAATCTAGTGAGTACTTTACTTTACTCATCATAAACGTTGATTAACTGAACCCATTGATCACTGATCATTTAACACATATTTCCTTAGCAAAGGGGCTTCTGCTTTGGATTGTCTTCACAGTTAACTGATAATCACATATAGTATGAAGGGACAGTAGCAATCATTGAAATAATTTAGTTGCGACTATTCTCTTAGTTTGGACTGAGCCAAAAGATATCTCAACTCAGATTTTCACAGTATTTTAGGCTGAGCTTATGGAGTACCTTCTATTTTAAGTCTACTAAATGGATAGTTAACTATAGTCCTGTTAATTATTTTTGTCTGGAGATGAGTGGCCTGCCATTTGTTTTAGGTGTTAGACTTCTAGCCCCATAACTATATGTTTAATCAGGAAATTTTCTGGTCTGTGTTCCTTACACAGTCTCATTTCTCTCTCTCTCCTTTTTTTTTTTTTTTTTTTTTTTTGAGTAAACTGTATGCCCAGTGTGGGGCTTGAACTCATGACCCCAAGATCAAGAGTCACATATTCTACTGACTCAGCCAGGCAGGTGCCCGTATACAGCTCCTTTCTCAACGGCAGAGTATTGCTTTTGTAACAGAACCTGTCACAAATCTCTAGAACATAAAAACAGGTTTTAAAAATTTGTGAATGAAGGTGATCCTATTTTGAAACTGATTTGAGGCTATGTAGTTAGTCAAGATAACAGATTCATTTTTACTTCCTTTTTTCCCCCCTAAGGTTTTATTTATTTATTTGTCAGAGAGAGAGAGAGCACAGCAGGGGGAGCACAGACAAAGGAACAAACAGGCTCCCTGCTGAGCAAGGAGCCTGAAGTGAGACATGATCCTGGGACTCTGGGATCATGACCTGAGCTGACGGCAGACATCCAACTGACTGAGCCACCCAGGCGTCCCTCATTTTTACTTCTAATAGCACAAGAATTCTAGTCTGTAAGAATGATTCGGCCTAGAACAAGTCAAATCTCTGGCATAAAATATATAATCATATTTATTATTTTTTTAAGATTTTATTTATTTTTGAGAGAGAGAGAGAGAGAGCACATGTATAGGGGGGAAGGACAGAGGGAGAAGCAGGGGAGAAGAGAAGAGGGAGAAGATCCCAGGACCCTGAGATCATGACCTGAGCCAAAGGCAGACCTTTGACTGACTGAGCCACCCAGATGCCCTGATCATGTATTTAAATTCAGAACAAAAAAGAGTAAACTTTAAGAAGTAATATAGAATTTTACAGTTGCTTAATGTTGAGGCATTTATTTTCTTTGGATGTCTACTTGTATTGGGTCAATTTTAATTTTCTGTTCTTTTCTGTAATAGGAGTATGTGTACTACTTGATGTTCATTCAAAGGATAAAAGCTGTGTTCCTTTTAGCCCAGATAATGTAAATCACAAAATTGTTCGTGAATGTCAGGAGCTTTCTTCACCTGTCAATAGTAGATCTCCTCCTTCATTAGAAGAAAACAAGATTGTATTGGAAGAGCAAAGTACTAAAGAAGAAATTGGTTTAGTGGAGAAAGTAAAGGAAAACGCTGTATCAACCAGGTTTATTTTGCTTTATTAAACTCTTGAGTTTTATAGTATTCAATCAATAAATATATTTAATCTATCATTTTAGTTAATAGCTTTTGAGTAATACTTGTGTAAGTGTAAAGTAGGCATTGCTGATTTCTCAGCCTTTATTTTTTTTAAGTATTTTATTTATTTATTTGAGAGAGAGTGTGTGAGCAAGAGAGAAACAGAAGGAGCAAGGGGAGGGGCAGGAGAGAGGGAGAATATATTGATATATCCTCGCTGGGCAGGGAGCCTGATTAGGGGATTGATCCTGGGACTCCGGGATTGTGACCTCAGCATAGGACAGACCCCTAACCAACTGAGCCACCCAGGTGCCCTAGTTTCTTAGCCTATAAAGTGAGAGGATAGGCTGGTTTGATTTTAGTTTTTTTGGTTTGCTTTTTTTTTTTTTTTTTAAGATTTTATTTGTGAGAGAGAGAGAGTGAGCGAGCATGAACAGGGGAAGGGGCAGAGGAAGAGTTATAAGCAGACTTCCCACTGAGCAGGGAGCCTGACACGGAGCTCCATCCTAGGACCCTGGGATTATGACCTGAGCCAAAGGCAGATGCTTAACTGAATGAGTGCCAGGCACCCATGGCTTGCATTTTTTTTTCCCTAATTTTTTTTAAGGAGACCCCACACCCAACATGGGGCTCGAACTCAGGAGATCAAGAGCCACATGCTCTACTCACTAAGCCAGCTGGGCACCCTTAATGGTTTGCATATTAAAGTAACTGTAATATGTGCATCTTTGAAGCTTTAATGAAATAGTTTTCTGTAAATATGGTCTCTGTTTTATAAACATGGTCCAGATTCTCTTCCCTTCTCCAGACTTGCAGTAAAATTGCCACTGTATATTTTCTGCATTAAAAAATGAACACTTACAGATATTGTGGCACCTGAGAAGGTAGCACATAACTGTATCAGAATGTATGAAGTTGAGATCGATCATTATTACATGGTTGATGGATTTTTCTCTTCCCATCTTTCTTCTAGGAATACAACTTCTGAAGTGACCAGTAATTTGAGAATAAGAAGTAGATTTGCCAAGCCTAAACCAAATCTTAAGACTTCAGGGACCAACAGGTTTGGTGTTCATCAGGAAGTTCCCAATTTGTTTGTAAACAAAGGAGAAGTGGTAGAAAGTCAAAGAGGTAAATTTTGTTCCCTTAAACAGCTACAAAATTATATTTACAGGAGAAATTGCATTAGCATTTCAAATGGAATATTCATTTAAAATTATTTTAATTTAGTATTAAAAAGTTTCAAAAAGTAGAATGAGCTGTAAAAGAAATATCAATAAATCCATTAACTAGCTTCAGTCATCATTACCATTTTTCTGTTTAGTTGACCCCAAACCCAAAATAACATGGGTTTAAATCCCATGGGTCCACAATACATGGATTTTAAAAAAAGATTTTATTTATTTATATATAGCAGGGAGGAGAGGGAAGAAGGAGAGAGAGAATCCCAAGCAGAATCCGTGCTGAGCATGGAGCCTAATGCGGGGCTTGATCTTGACCCTGAGATCATGACCCGAGCTGAAATCAAGAGTTAGATGCTTAGCTGTTGAGCCACCCAGGTGCTCCTATACATGGACTTTTTTTTTTAACTTTTAAAATATGTTTTATTTGGAAATAATCTCAAACTTACAGAAAACTTACAAGAATAAGAAATAGTACAAAGAACATCCAGATACCTCTTGTATGTAAGCTTACGCTTAATTATACATGGAGTGTTTTTGATAAAGACAGTACAGTACTATTAATGTATTTTCTTTCTTTTTTTTTTTTTGTATTTTCTTTTTCTTATGATTTTCTTTTTTTTAATCAAATTAAATTTTATTTATTTATTTGAGAGAGAGGAGAGCACAGAGGGAGAGTGAGAGGGAGAAGCAGACTCCCTGTCGAGCAGGTAGCCCTGTGTGGGGCTTGATCCCAGGACCCTGAGATCATAACCTGAGCCAAAGGCAGATGCTTAACCAACTGAGCCACCCAGGCATCTCTTCCTTAGGATTTTCTTAATAACATTTTATTTGTTCGAGCTTACTTTATTGTAAGAATATAATATCTAATACATAAAACTTAGAAAAATATATGTTAATCGACAAATCATCGATAAGGCATCTGGTCAACAGCAGACTATTAGTTGTCAGGTTTTTGATATTCAGATATGCAGAATTTCTACCGCATGGAGCTTTGTGCCCTTAACCCCCATGTTGTTCAATAGTTAACTATATTTACTTAATCTTTTCTTTTTTTTTAATGTGTGTGTGTATGTGTGTACATGTGAATATTCAAGCAAACAGTTTTTAGAAAGCTATACATGCATGTGGCAAAAAATAAGACATTGTCCCCAAGTTATAAAATTTAATAAACTTCTTTGGTTCCCAGTCCCCAATCTCATCTCTAGTGGTAAATTGCCATTGAGTTTTTTTCATGGACTTCCATTATTTTATAGACATAAGCATCTAAATGTGGGACTGTGTGTGTACATAGATACATCAGTATATACATAAACACATGTATTTAAATATATTTAAATATTAATATATTTATCAATATATTTAAATAACACATATTATTTAATATATAATATATTAAATATAACATATTTAAACATATGTCATTCCTTTCAGAAAGAACAAAATTATGAGCATACCATATCGTATATACTGGTTAGCACATTTATTTATTTACTTATTTTTTAAGATTATTTATTTGAGAGAGAGAGAGAGCGCCTGGTGGAGAGGCGGGGGAGAGGAAGAGAGAGTCCCAAGCAGACCCTGGCTGAGCCTGGAGCCCCACTCAGGGATCAATTCCATGACCCTGAGATAATGACCTGAGCTGAAACCAAGAGTTGGATGCTTAACCCACTGCGTCATGCGGACGCCCTTTGTTCAGTACTTAAGATTTTATTTATTTATTTTACAGAGAGAGAGACACACACACAGCGAGAGAGGGAACACAAGCAGGGGGAGTGGGAGAGGGAGAAGCAAGCTTCCTGCATGACCCTGGGATCATGACCTGAGCTGAAGGCAGACGCTTAAGGACTGAGCCACCCAGTCACCCCTGTTCAGTACTTTTGAAAATAACAGTTTCACTGAGATAATTCTATATCATACAGTTAACCCATTTGAAATGTTTACTGCAGTGGCGTTTAGTATATTGCCCAAGTTGTGTAATCTTCACCATTAGTAGCCACTCCGCATATCCTTCAACCCTTCCCAACCCTAGGCAACCACGAATCTACTTTGTCTATGTAGCTTTGCCTATTTTGAATGTTTCATATTGAAGGAATCATATAATATGTGGTCTTTTGTGTCTGAAAACTTAGCATGTTTTCAAGGCTCATCTGTGTTGTAGCATGTATCAGATATTTCTTTTGCTTACCAAATATTCCATCATACTTCATTTTGTTTATCCATTCAGGGCGTTTAGGTCATTTTCTGTTTTTTAGTTATTGTAAGGAATGCTGCTAAGAACATTCATGCGTAAGTTTTTGTGTGGACATAAGTTCATTTGTCTTGGGTTTACACTTAAAAGTGGCATTGCTGGAACATACGGTAATTCCATGTTTAACCTTTGAGAAACTGCCAAAATGTTTCAAAAGTGGTAGCAACGTTTTGTATTTTCTTTTGCTTTTTTTCTTAAAGAAAAATTTTTTTTCTTTACACTCATTTTTATTAAATGTCTGGTAGTGGAACTTCTTTTTATTTAATGCATAAACTTATAAGTCCCTTTGTTAGAGAAATTATACATATTGGTGAATATGGTCAATGGTCACATCTATGGGTTGTTTAAAAATCAGAAACAATAATTAGGATAGATTCTATGCTCTCTTCATTACATTGTGAAGTATCTTGTGTAGTCATATTCTATTGTTGGAATAACAGCTTGTACAAACTTCAAGAAAATTAGAAGATAAGTATGAACACCAAGTTCTTGCCCTCCTTCTGCAACAGTCTCAATGATTTTCTTCATCACCTCAGCATGCCTGCATGGGTGAACTGAACACATAGGAGGCGGTGGGAGATGAGGGTGATTTTCAATGGTCGCTGTTTTCTTCACATGATCTTGACTGATGTCTTCATACATGTGTTCAACTGTTAAAGGCTGCCTTTGCTCATCATAGCTGAACAACCATAATTGTGGTGTCTGGTAATATTTATCATAAGTGATATAAAGGTCATAAGTTCTTGTTTGCAAAATAGCATCTTCACCTCCAGCATCAGTTTTAGTTTTACAAGCTTCTACTATTTTCCTTGTGTCTCGGGTAGCCTCATCGGTTTCCAACAATCCACTTGCTTCATATTCTTCCATATCTGCAGTTTTTCTTTCATCATCATCATCTTCCTCCTCGTCACATATTGCTGAGCAATCTTGAAGTTTTATACTGTCCTTGCTTTCCAATGTAATCTCCTTAACTGCTTCAGTTATTCCTGCAATACCTGTGTAATGATAAGTATCTACACATCCCCCTTCACCATCATCTTCTTCAATGATAGCTTCCACTTCATCTGAATATTCCATCTGTTTGCACCGCTTGTAGCATGGCACATTTTTGGTAACCAAAAATTGTTTGCCTGTTGGTAGGTATGCCTTCACTTTCACTTCTTCCCCTGTAGCCCATTGCCATGTTGGACAGTGGTGGACTAAGTGATCTCCATCCGCTACAAACTCTTCTGGGGTGATAACATCTGTTTCCTTAAACTTTGATTTCTTGAGGACTGGGGTCAGGTACTCAGCCACTTCCAGTGCTTTTCCGTTCACCGTGTTAATCACATTCTGTATCCTGGAGCCAGAGAAGCGGCTGGCCCTGTGACAGGTCAGGAAGGGCAGCAGGGGAAGGGACCAGGAGTCAGAAAAAAGCCCCGCTGCTACCGACGCGCATTGGCACCCGAGAGGACGGGACGGACCGGAGGAGGGGCTCTTTTTAAGTAATCTCTGTACCCAATGTGGGTCTTGAATTTATAACCCTGAGATCAAGAGTCACATGTTCTACTGACTGAGCCAGCTGGGTGGCCCAATATTGTGTCTTTTCATCAACATTTTGTGAGGGTTTTGCTTTCTCTTTATCCTCTCAGACACTTGTTATTAGGTAGTCTAGTCAGTTTGAAGTAGTATCTCCTGGTTTTGATTTGAATTTCTTTCATGACCATTGATACTATCTTTTTATGTGCTTATTTTTATATTTTCTTTAGAGACATGTGTTCACGTCTGTGCTCATTTTTTTTTTTTTTAAATTTAACACGAGGCTTACGACCCTGAAATCAAGACGTGAGCTGAGATTGAGTTGGATGCTTAACCACCTGAACCACCCAGGTGCTCTAAATCTGTGCTCATTTTTGTATTGGGAAACTTGTTTTATTACTGAGTTCTTTATATTGTAGCACTCTGTTTTTATGTATTTCTATTTTTTAGACGATTTTATTTATTTATTTGACAGAGATCACAAGTAGGCGAAGAGGCAGGTAGAGAGAGGGGAAAGCAGGCTCCCTGCCAAGCAGAGTGCCTGATGCGGGGCTCGAGTACAGGATCCTGGGATCATGACCTGAGCCCAAGGCACAGGCTTTAACCACACTGAGCCACCCAGGTGCCCCGAGATTTTAAAGATTTTATTTATTTATTTATTTGAGAGAGAGAGAATGAACAGGGGGAAGGAGCAGAGGCAGAGGGAGAAGCAGACTCCCTGCTAAGCAGGAAGCCTGATGCAGGGCTTGATCCCAGGACCCTGAGACATGACTTGAGCCAAACAAAGGCAGACACATAATGGACTAAACCACCCAGTTCCCCCAGTAGCACTCTGTTTTTAAAGATTAGTATATTGAAAAAAATCTTTCTATATGGTTACCTAGCGTTCTCTTCTTCTTCTTCTTTTTTTTTTTAAATTTATTTATTTGTCAGAGAGGGAGAGAGAGAGAGCGAGCACAGGCAGACAGAGTGGCAGGCAGAGGCAGAGGGAGAAGCAGACTCCCCGCCAAGCAAGGAGCCGGATGTGGGACTTGATCCCAGGACGCTGGGATCATGACCCGAGCCGAAGGCAGCTTAACCAACTGAGCCACCCAGGCGTCCCTCTTCTTTTTTTTTTTAATGGCCTCACTAGATTGTGGTGTACATGTTGAATCCTACTCCTACTTCCTTTTCCACCTTCCCTCCCTGCCAAGGGCCCATCTGCTTCACATGCTAGTAAGAGCAGGAAAACAGTGTATATAGTAGGCTGTCTAGATTGTCTTAAGCCCTATAGGTAGAAGATCTGGATTGTTAGCATCATCTTTGCCCTGTTTTGGGATTCCTGATTTCTGGGATTTCCTTTCAACCAGCAATGCTTAATGATTCAGTTAGTTAATTCCGTTACTTACTCTGAGTTCAGAAATACCCAGAAGCTCTTTCAATGTGTAGGCTGAAGTTACCTTTTTTATTTTATTAAAAATTTGTTTTGATTTGAGTGTGGTTGACACACAGTATTATATTAGTTTCAGGTGTACAACATAGTGATTCAACAAGTTTGTTCATTGTGCTGTGCTCACCACAAGTAGAGCTACCATTTCTCACTATATGATGCTATTATAGTACCATTGACTATTCCTTATGCTGTGCCTTTTATTCCCGTGATTTATTCATTCCATAACTGGAACCCTTTATCTCCCAATCTCCTCCTATTTTGTCTGTCTTCCTACTCCCTCCCCTCTGGAAACCATCAGTTTGTTCTCTGTATTTATAGGTTGATTATTCTCTTCATTTGTATATTCATTTGCTTTCTTAAGATTCCATATATGAGGGAAATCATATGGTATTTGTCTCTCTCAGTTTGACTTACTTCACTTAACATAATACCTTCTAGGTCCATTTGCAAAGTTGCCCAATTGCAACTTTTTAATGGCTTTGTAATATCCCATTGTGTGTATATACCACATTTTCCTTATCCATTCATGTACTGATGGACACTTAGGTTTCTTCCATATCTTGGCTCTTGTAAATAATGCTGCAGTAAATTTCGGGGTAGTACATATATCTTTGGAATCCGTCTTTTCATTTTCTTTGTGTAAATACTTAGTACTGGAATTTATTGTATCATATGTATTTTTATTTGTAATTTTTGGAAAAACATCCCTACTATTTTCTACAGTGGTTACACCAATTTACCTTCTCACCATTAGTGCACAAGGGTTCCTTTTTTTCTGTATCCTCATTAACACTTGTTATTTCTTGGGTTTTTGTTTTTGTTTTTGTACTTAGTCATTCTGGTTGTGATATTTTGTAGTTTTGATTTGCATTTCCCTGATGATTAGTTATGTTGAGCATATTTTCATGTCTATTACCCATCCGTATATCTTCTTTGGAAGACCCCTTTTTTGTTTTTGTTGTTGTTTGATTATTTGTTTTTAAATAGGTTCCATGTCCAGCATGGAGCCCAGTACAGGGCTTGAACTCATGGCCCTGAGATCAAGACCTGAGATCAGGATTCAGACATTTAACTGACTGAGCCACCCAGGAGCCCCATCTGTGCCCATTTTTTAATTAGATTGCTTTGTTTTTTGGTGTTGAGTTGTATAAGTTCCTTATATATTTTGGATACAAACCCCTTATCAGATGTATCTTTTGCAAATATTTTCTCCGAATTGGTAGGTTGCCTTTTCATTTTGTGGATGGTTTCCTTTGCTGTCAGTCCCAATAGTTTATTTTTGCTTCTGTTTCCCTTGCCTCTGGAGACATAGCTAGGAAAGTGTTGCTACAGCTGATGTCAGAGAAATTATTGCCCATGTTTTTTTCTAGGATTTTTATGGTTTGGTCTCATGTTTAGCTCTCTAATCCATTTTGAGTTTATATTTCGTATATGGAGTTAAAAAGTGGTCCAATTTCAGTCTTTGGTAGTTGTCTCATTTTCCAAGCACCATTTATTGAAGAGAGAAGTCTTTTACACATTGTATATTCTTACCTCCTTTGTCCATATAAGTGTGGATTTATTTCTGGACTCTCTATTTTCTTCCATTGATCTATTTTTGTGCCAATACAATACTGTTTATTACTATAGCTTTGTAGTAGATCTTGAAATTTGGAATTGTGATACTGCTTGCCTTTGCTTTTCTTTCTCAAGATTATTTTGACTCTTCAGAGTTTTTTTGTGGTTCCATACAAATTTTAGTATTATTTGGTTTAGTTTTGTGATAAATGCTGTTGGTACTTTGATAGCGATTTGAAGGTAACTCTTTTATGTAGAAGTCATTTTCTTCTTCTTTGTGACATTGTTTTTAGAATAGCTCCCTCTCTAACACTTTGCCCAAGGTGGAACTAGCCAGACCTCATGTGTACCCACTTCTAAAATTCTTTTATATGTGGGTTTGTAATTACACTGCTATCACCATGGAGTGGACATAAAATTGCTATGGCAGCCATTGTAATATGTACAGTGTAGGATTTGTTAATCACTGCCTCAAAAATCTCATTGGCCAGGACCACTCTTACTGCTGGGTGAATAAGTTTGATTTTTGGATTAAGAGAAATTTGGAAGAGCCATTATATAGTGATCAGCCTTTAAAGAGAGAACATATTTCTAACTAATATGGAGGTGTTAGCTGTACTGTTTTGGACTATATCTTAAGTGTATTTTTTATTTAAGAAACTGAGAAAAATATTTCTGAAGCAACGGAATCACAAGATGAAAACCTTGGACCACTTACAACAGCAGAGAGTAAGGAGCAGAACAAATTGACTTGTGAACATGGTATTGAAGAGACTGCTATTTCTCAAGAAGCAAATCTAACTGAAAGGTAAAAAGAGAAATTCTGGGATTTGGTTTAAATTCTGTTTCAGCTATAGTCATTAGCTGTAGCTATAACTATTTGATTGGAAAAGGAGGGTTCTGTTGCATTAAATATATTTTAGAAACTTGAACACTGTTAAATCTTTGACTCACAGCTCTAAACATTACTCTGTAGTTGTCCATTTGGTTTCAGTGTAGAACTTTAATACATACTCTGAAATTCAAATATGTACTAATCTCTTTTTCAGAAATGATGATTGGGAAGAGGAATCTCAAAAGGTTCAGATACCATCAATTGCTCCAGTTTCCTTAGAGACAAGGCCCCATATACTTGGTTCAGATGTGGTTCTCCCTGAGAGTTCTGTCGAAGAGCCCCAGGGAAAGGACTCTAATGGAGACAGTGTGCTTGCTCTTCATATGTCAAAGGTAAAAGAATATAAAATATAACACAGGATGGCTGGGTGTTTATTCCCTATTTAAAAAAAATAAGGTATAATTTACATACCATATACTTCACTTTCTTAAGTGTCTACTTGTACAAGTTGTGACAAACATATATAGTCATGTAAACAACACATGAGCAGTTCCATCATCCCCCAGATTCCCCAGGGCCCTTTTTTACTCACCACCCCCCCTTAGCACCCTGGCTACTTGGCGATCCCTTATCTGTTTTCTTTCCTTATAGTTTTGCCTTTGCAAGAATGTATTGCGATAGAATTTTTTATTGTGTTTTTAGTCTTTTGAGCACAGATAAAACAGCCAATACATAGCTTTGCTGTGAAAGTTTTGAAAAAGTGTTTTGTACAGAGTATTTACCTCTTGCTTGTGGCCACTGAATCTGAGAACTACTTTAACGTTGTAGGTATTTTTTTGAGGTGTTATTACTACATGTTCGGTACCACGTAAGGTACTGGAGGGACAGAGTTGTGAGGAGAAATTGAGGATAAGAATGGTTAAACTCTGGTAGGTGCTATGAAACCAAGTTGCACAAGACACTAAAGGGGTGGTTCTCAACCCAATCCAGTAAAATCAGTCTCCGGAAATAGGGTTTAGACATTTGCTTTCTGTTGCTGTTGTTAAAATTTTTCAGGTTATTCTGATGTGTAGCCAGGACTGAAAAAGCTCTTGATCTAGAAGAACAGGTATGAATTAGCCAGTTGAAGGGAGAAGAACATGGGTTAAGAATAAGTATGAAACAGCATTACATGTTCAGGGATAAGTAGTTATGAGTAGGATATAAATGAAGAAGTAGTTAAAGATGAGTGAGCTAGGCAACCTGGGAGTGGATCATAAAAGGGGTTTTTATGACTTGCAAGAATTTGGAGTATATCCAAATGTATGGGACTTTCCCTAACCCCCAACTTGTTTTACTTTTTATTTTGAAATAATTTCAAACTCATTGAAGAGTTGCAAAGATCTTAAATAGAATTCTCATAGATCTTTTACTAGATTCATTAGTCATTAACATTTTGCTTATTTGCTTTTTTCTGTCATGCTCTCCATCTCTGTAGATAGATACTTTCAAGAAACTGAACCATTTGAGAGCAGACATGAGCCTTCATTCATACGTATTCCAGCTTGTATTTGATACCAACAAGGATGTTTTTAATAGAGAAATGATGATACTGTTGTCACAGTCAGTACTACCATATTATCTAATACTGATTTTAAAATTATATGTAATACATAGTTTCAACCAGGGCTCTCATATTGCATTTAGTTGTCATTCTCTTTAAGAGACTCTCTTTTCATCTAGAGTAGGTCCCCTTCCCTCTTTTGTGAGCTTGACATTGCAGGCTAATTAATAATCTGGATTTTTGTGCTTTGTTCCTCATTTTAGATTCAGATTTAACAGTGTTTGGCACAATTACTACTTAGGTGTTGTTGTGTTCTTCCTTCTGTATCCCCTCAGCAGGCATGTGATGTCAGCTTGTTTCATTGTTGGTGATGTGGACTAATTACTTCGCTAGCGTGGTGCCTGCTGGATTCCTAAATTAAACAGTATCTTTTGTACATTGTGTTAGTAATTTCAGACCCAGCAACCTTCTACCCAGTAGTTTTAGTATCCATTGGTGATGCTTGCCTGAATCGATTACTGACATTGTTGGTTACAAAATGAGAGTTTGAAAATTTAAGGCAGTAAAGAATTACAATAAGAATTGCATTTTAGAGAATACAGTGTTGGCAGTTTTCTGGAGAACAGATTGGAAGGAGCTGTGCTGGTAGCAAGGAGACAGGCAGTTTGCTTCCATTCAGATAGGACAAGAGTTGCTGTTAATGGGGATAGAGGGAAGGTTGAGGGGTTTGAATCTCCTTTTCCTGTTACTTTAAAAATAATTTTATAAAATTCACATATTTAACAATTTAGTCTGAATTCCTTTGTGCATATATATTTAAATAATCAAAAGTTATTTGTATAAATAAATGTTTCAGAACATTTGAAAAATTGTATATGGTTAAAAAGTTGAGTTTTGAAGCAGTAATTCTTATTATATTCAGTTGTCTGGAAAACTTTTTAAAACTAGAATAAGGGGTGCCTTGGTGGCTCAGTTGTTAAGTGTCTGCCTTGGGCTTAGGTCATGATCCCAGGGTCCTGGGAACAAGCCCTGCATTGGGCTCCCTGCTCAGCGAGAAGCCTGTTTCTCTCTCCCACTACCCTGCTTTTGTTCCCTCTCTCATTGTCTGTCTCTCTCTGTCAAATGAATAAAATCTTAAGAAATAAATAAAAATAAAATTTGGTCAACTTCATTCTTGTATTTTAACTTTTTAAATTTTTTTAGGGCACACTAACTAGTATGCCAGAAGTCCAACAAGAGAATGTAATCAGTTCTCAAGACTTAACAGGTATGATAATCTTCTTCGATAAAGTATCACCAAACCTAATAGTACAGCTTTTATCCCCCTACCCCATTTGACTATGGAAAAACAAAATACTTTCTTAGTCTATGACAGTCTTAAATTAAAAACAAACGAGAAAACTTGAAGTATTTTGTGTATAAGTTTTGTTACTCCGAATAAAAAAATCTTCTCTCAGTGAACTGTCTTTTTATCCTTTATGAAATTACTTTTTATTTTTGTGGGTATAATTTGCTTTTTATTCATTGGATAAGTTATAGTGAGACTTTTTAGAAATGTAATAAATTAATAAATGATTTTCATAGTTCAGCTTTTCATGATTAACTTTCAAACTTTGATAGTGAATCTAGTTGCTAATGTACATCAAGATGGTGAGGATGAACAAGCATTCATTTTAACTCTGGTGGAAATCCCAACCAATGCTGTAGAAGAATTTAGTGATACCAGTGCACAGTTAATGCCAAACCCTTTACTGCCAGCACCCATATTGATCAAATCCGTGAATACAGAAGAAAGGAGTGACATGAGGTAATGAATAAGCTAAACTATTTATTTTTTACTTTTTATTTAAATTCCGGTTAGTTATCATACAGTGCAGTGTTAGTTTCTGGTGTACAATATGGTGATTCAACACTTCCATACATCACCTGGGAACTAAACTCTTTTTGCTAGGAGGAAAGGTGCTTTATGAGTTGAATAGTATTAACTGAGTAAATTGTTCATCAGCATTATTTATAATTGTCTCAAAGCTCTTATTTAATTATGTGATAAGTTAGAGAAGAAATTGTTGATTTTATGCCTGATAAAGCTGCCATTTAAATGTATAATACTTTTGTGTGAAACTTACTTGGTATCGTAAGCATTTTGAAAGCTAAAAATATTTAGCTGTTTGGATTGTAAAATGTTGTCTATCAAAGGTGTGTGGTTACTTTGTAAGCTTATATATTTTAAATTCTGAAATAAATACACATTCACAGAAATTGCACGAAGGATAACGTTTCTATGTGTGTGTGTGTATGTGTGTATTTTTTTTTCAAGTAGGCTTCCATGCCCAGCATGGAGCCCAACATGGGGTTGGAACTCACAACCCTGAGATCAAGACCTGAGCTGAGATCGAGAGTCAGACACTTAACCAACTGAGCCACCCAGTCGCCCCATTTCTATATATTTTAATACTGCTTTTTAAATTCCTTACTAGAGAATTGTTGTATTTTAACAGTCACTGGTTAAGATGCTTAGTTCTCTGTCAAGTAGCATTAGATGTTAGCCTCTTATATTAGTAAGAGGTATTTTAGATTAAAATTTAAACTTTATAGATGAGGAAAACACTATTTTTATACCTTGGATTTAATTTAGTATTATGAAATTTAAGTTGTGAGTTTTTGAGTATGAATGGATCTCAAAACTAACATTTTTGTGACTACGGTCATGTGTATATATTAGTTACTTGGAAGTTTTTTTGACAGTTTTCACTGGAATAGTTCAACCTTTTACCTCATTAAGTAGCTTCTAATTTGCTAATTTCATATGTATTCATTTTCTATACAGTGTGAGTTTTCCAGTAACTTCAGTTGGTCAGAATACCATGTGTTTATCTGATCCTGGAAAAGATGATTCTGAAAAGCCTCCTCCTGCTAATTTGGATCTTGTATCTAGGAAGAGATTTCACTGCATGCTTGATGAAAGTGACCAGGTTCCTCCTCCCAAAAAAAGTTTGCTCACTTCAGGAGATGATTGTCAAAATTATACCTCTAAGGTAAGATAGAATCATCAAGCAAATAAGATCTATTACAACAGATCCATTTCTGTTTCTTTCCTTAAACTCTTTATATAAAGATAGTTCTAATACTTTTTTCAGCATTAATAATCCAGCTAAAACTGGTTTTGGATTCTCATTTTCAGCTGTTCTAGATGAAAATTGATGGACATTAATCAGGAAGCCCATTCATAGTTCTTTGTTAATGGCTTAAAAAAAAAGCCAAAATTGTTCTACAGATCTGGATCCCGGCTGTACCCTTTAACAGTTTTGGGACCTGAGTTAGGATTTATTATTTCTGTGAATGAGTTTCCCGTTGTGTAAAATAATAGTATCATCATCAGTATTACCATAATGCATAAAGCTATCCATTGCTTTTAGGAAGAAAACCAGAACCTTAAAGGCCCTCTATTTGGCCCATTTCTGTCTCTGATCTCACTGTGTGCCTCACTCTCTAACCATATTGGCCAACTTTCAGTTTCTAGAAAGCACCATCTTTCTTCACATCGCAGGGCATTTCTTTATTACCTTTTTATGAAACATTTTCTTGCCAAACATAGAAACTTCTGAAAAACAACCTGAGGGTTTTGAAGGGGCGGGGGGTGGGAGGTTGGGGGGAGCCAGGTGGTGGGTATTGTGGAGGGCACGCATTGCATGGAGCACTGGGTGTGGTGTAAAACTATGAACTCTGTTACGCTGAAAAGAAAAAAAAAAAAAAATCTGTAGATTTAAAAAAAAAAAAAAAAAAAAGAAACTTCTTTAGCTCAGTCATCACTGTCTTTGGGAAGCCTGAAGATACTATTCGGATTTGATCACCAGCCACTATGTTAAAGATTTCTTGGCACCCATTTGTTTTTGTTTCTAATACTCATGATAATTTATCTCACTGTGTAGCTACACTGTGGAAGAGTTTATTTATTTATTTTTGGGAAAGTTGATTTAGAATCTCTTTTCTCAAATAGTTGAATAGTTGGAAGACCAGTAGTCCTTAGGTGAGGGCAGACAACAGAGGCAGTGGATTCTTCTTCTTCTTCTTTTTTTTTTTTTTTTTGGCAGTGGATTCTTGTATATCTGATGGGTGGAAGATGGTATCACAGAATTTTTTTAAATTAACATATAATGTATTATTTGCCCCAGGGGTACAGGTCTGTGAATCATCAGGCTTACACATTTCATAGCATTCACCATAGCACATACCCTCCCCAATGTCCATAACTCAACCACCCTGAATGGTTTTAATTTCTCTTATGACAAGTAAGGTTGAATATCTTTCATATACTTAGAAGCCTTTTGTATTTCTTTCTCTGTGAAATGACTTTGTATTCTTTAGCCATTTTTCTGGTTGTGTTGTTGATCTTTTTCCTAGAGATTTGGAGGAACTCTGTGTTGTGTATGTCTTTGAAGGAGTTGCATATATTTTTTCCTACTTTTTGTCTTTTTTTTTTTTTTAAGATTTTATTCATTTATTTGACAGACAGAGATCACAAGCAGGCAGAGAGGCAGACAGAGAGAAGGAAACAGGCTCCCCGCTGAGCAGAGAGCCCGATGCGGGGCTCGATCCCAGGACCCTGAGATCATGACCTGAGCTGAAGGCAGAGGCTCTAACCCACTGAGCCACCCAGGCGCCCTGTACTTTTTGTCTTCTGACTCTACTTTTTGTGTGTGTTTTTTTTTTCTTGCAGATTTCTTTTTGGTTAATTTTTTGGGTATGGGGGTAAGATTTTATTTTTATTTTTTATTTTTAAAATTTTTTTATTTTATTTATTTATTTGTCTGAGAGAGAGAGAGAGAGAGAGAGCGAGCAAGCACAGGCAGACAGAGTGTCAGGCAGAGGCAGAGGGAGAAGCAGGCTCCTTGCCGAGCAAGGAGCCCGATGTGGGACTTGATCCCAGGACCCTGGGATCATGACCTGAGCCGAAGGCAGCCGCCTAACCAACTGAGCCACCCAGGCATCCCAAGATTTTATTTTTAAATAATCTCTACGTCCAATGCGGGGCTTAAATTTACAGCTCCAAGATCAGGAGTCACATGCTCTATGCACTGAGCCAGCCAGGTGCCCCAGATTTTTTAATACAAAAATTTTCAAGAATTTAAAAATGTAGGGAAGTATAATGTATCCCTGTGTATCAGTCACCCAGTTTCATCAGTTTATCAGCATTCCTTTCAAACATTGTGGTTTTTAAAAAATTATTTATTTATTTATTTTAAGACTTGACTTATTTGACAGAGAGAGGAAGAGCAGCACACAAGCAGGGGGGAGTTGCAGGTGAGGCAGAGCAGAAACAGGCTCCCCACTGAGCAGGGAGCCCGTGGGGCTCAATTCTAGGACTCTGGGATCATGACCTGAGCCAAAGGCACATACTTAACCGACTGAGCCACCCAGGCCCCTCTTTGATCTTATTTGTGATTTTTATTTTTTAAACTTTAAACATTCTGACAATAAAAAATGCTTATAAAATGTTGAAGTTATAATTGTAAATTCTAGAATGCATACATACTGCAGTCACGGAGACATGCAAACTCTTTTTTTTTTTTAAAGATTTTATTTATTTATTTGACAGACAGAGATCACAGTAGGCAGAGAGGCAGGCAGAGAGAGAGAGGAAGAAACAGGCTCCCTGCTGAGCAGAGAGGCCGATATGGGGCTCGATCCCAGGATCCTGAGATCATGACCTGAGCTGAAGGCAGAGGATTTAACCCACTGAGCCACACAGGCGCCCTGCAAACATTTTTTTATGTAATCCATTTATCAGTCTTTTTATGTATGGCTTCTGGGGATTGTGTTACACATTGAAGTCTACCTTGAGATTTAGTATAAGTTCTTAGAGTTAACATTAATGATTTGTTTAGAATTTATTTTGGTGTTAGAAGAGTGGAACCAATTTCATGTTTTCCAGGTGCCTACTTAGTTGTACCAGCACCATTTGTTGAATAATTCATTTTTTCTCCACTGATTTAAAATTACACTTATTGGATATGAAGTCCCATATGTATTTGAGTGTATTCCTGAATTTTCTTCTACTTCGAGATTCACTTGTTTGTTCTAGGGCAACAGTGTTCCACTGTTTTAAATTACTGTAGTTTTTAAATGCTTTGCTATCTTAAATGGAAAGTTTCTCTCTCCTCTACACATTATTTTATTTTTTTTCAAGTTTTTCCTAGCTGGGTATATGTCCTAAAGTTGATGTTAATTTTAGAATTTACTTGTTTAGAGCTTAAAAAAAAAAAGAAACTATTGATACTTAAATTAGGATCATATTAACTTGACCAGTTAACATAGGGAAAGTTGGTGTCAGAATTTTTGTTACGTTGGATTTTTTTTTAATCTAAAAACATAGTATGTCTTTCCACTTGTTTAATTGCTCTTTTATGTCTCAGTGGTATTTTCAGTTCTTCATTTAAATTGTCCGTTTCTTATTAGGTCATCCCCTAAGAATTTTATCTTTTTTGTTGTCATTATCATTGACAACAAAACAGTAGAGAGCTTACTGAATTCCCCTTACCACCAACAGTAACTTTTCACTTGATTCTGTTGGGTTTTCTAATTCTTCTCATATACTTTGTATACACTTAAATTTCTTTCTCTTTTCTATATAGGCTAATAAAACTATCAGAAATATAAAATATTTCTAATAAAAAATATCAGAAAACAATCCCGATAGTAGACATCTTTTTCTTATTCCTGATTTAAATGAGAATATTTCCAGTGTTTATGAAGTGGGATGCTGGTTTTGAATTGCAGTAATTACAGTTTGTGGTGCTAAGAAAATGTCTTTTTTAAAGTATGAATAATATTGGATACATTCCCCATAAACATACAGATGGGGGTATTATTTTTCTCCTCAGTTCAGTTGATTTTTTTTTTTTTTTTAATATTTATTTATTTGACAGAGATCACAAGCAGGCAAGAGAGGCAGGCAGGGAGAGAGAGAGGAGGAAGCAGGCTCTCCGAGGAGCAGAAAGCCCGACGCGGGGCCCGATCCCAGGACCCTGGGATCATGACCTGAGCCGAAAGCAGAGGCCTTAACCCACTGAGCCACCCAGGCGCCCCAGTTCAGTTGATTTATACTAAATTTCACATACTGAAACATCTTTGCATTCCTGAGACAAACTGCTTGATTATGATGTTAGTCTTTTGATATGTTGCTGAATTATGTTTGTAGTATTATATTTGATATTTTTGTACTGGTTATAATCAGAATTTGAATTAATATTAACACTGGTTTATTAAAAGCATTGGAAAACTTTTCTTTTACTGTGCTCTGGAACAGATTTAGTAACAGTAGCAATGTCTTTTTCATATATGTTGGTAGCATTTCCATAACCATCTTTTACCCCAGAGGTTTCTGGGAGATACATGCTTACTTTATTTAAAAAAAAAAAAAAAGAAAGAAAGAAATTTTACTTGATAAATTTTTTTTCCTTAATTTTCTTAAAACAGGTGTGTTCAAAGGAAATGATAAATGCTTCTGAGGAAACAGGTGAGTGAAATAAATTTTAATGTGATTACAATTGGCTATTTTTGATGCATCTGTTCAAATTTGGAATTGAAGAAGAGATCTTGCTCACTTTCTCTGAGAATCTTGCTTTGATTCTTATGTTTTTCTCCCCAGCTGAGATCTTGGATTTGGCACTTTCATAGCCATACAAAGCTACTTTAATCCTGTAATTAATAGAAAACCATGTGGCTACAGGATGTCCTGTAAAAGCTGAACAATTTTATTTTAGGAATTAGAAAGCTGAGCATAAAAGAGTTTTTATAGTTCCTTTGGTTTACTACCCAGAGATTAGCAGGGATAACTCTTATTTTGTTAGTTGAAGATAGATTTATGGAGAAAGATTTTTCTAGGTCAAAATATGTTGGTAGGACTATTTTGTATCTGAATGAAAAAATTCTAACCATAATTTTTTTTTTTACCAGCTACAAAGTTCTTAATAGTCCAGATGACTTACATATTAATTTATAGTTTATTCTCATTAGAGTAAGTTTATCATAGAATGTCATGATTTCTTTCCTTCAAATATTACAGTTCAATTTTATTTACAGATTTCAATATGTGTTCTCTGTGTTTATCATTTGTCTTCATTTTTTGAAGGGGAGTCTTACAAGGAACAGGGTATCTTCCCTACCTCAGGAAGCACACATATAACTCCAGAACCTCAGAAAGAGCAACTTGAACCAACTTTTCAGAGTATAGGATCTGGGTCTCTTGATAAAATAACAGATACACATATAGAAAAAAGTACATCTCAGTTATCTCAGGATGAGAGTATTGTGTCTGCTAAGGAGGAGGGAACTTGTGCTGCTTCGAAGTCTGAACAAATGAATAGCATTGCATCATCTTCAAAAACCCCATTATCCAGGTACCATGAGATGCTCTTTAACAAAGATTCTCTCCATTTCTCTTTCTCAGAGGGTAAATGTAACCTGTATTGCAACAGATATGATATATATGTAGAGACTAATTTCACTACTAAGGATGCTGTTTTATAAACATATCTCTCTGTCAGTAATGTAAAGGGAAGGAGTTTTATCAAAGGAAATTCGGTAGTCAACATTTTGTAGGACTCTTCAGATAAATACAACATTCCATATAACAGGAGCTTAACTTTAAATGCTGAAACTAACTTTTTAGGTAGAAAATCTGCATTGGCACCTGCTGGTATGATGGTATACCACTGGTATATAATGATCAAAATAATAAAGGTATTTAGTAGATACGCTGATACCACTAATGTGGTATCACATGTGCCATTTTAGAATTCATGGAAAGAAGTTGGTATTAGGAATCTCTCTTCTTGCATATTCTTGAATATCTTTACATTTGTGTTTCTAGACCTGGCAGAAGACCCCTGGGATTTTTGTCTTTAATATGTTCAAAGAATAGTTTGGAGTCTGATGAACCTACTCAGGTTTATAATAAGAAACGTCTAAAACCTCTTATACCTGTATCAAGAAAGAATTTGAAAAGATCGAATCCACTCAGTGAAAGCCAGAAAAAAATCCAAGAGTCCTCTGATCAGCCTCCATCTCCAAGTGTTGTTGATACTCAATCTGAGAATATTGGCAATTCAGCAACTCAGGTATACCTGTGATAACTGTTATATTTTATTGTTTGTATAGAATGGGTTAGAGGGGAGCCTGGGTGGCTCAGTGGGTTAAAGCCTCTGCCTTCGGCTTGGGTCATGATCCCAGGGTCCTGGGATCGAGCCCCGCATTGGGCTCCGCTCAGCAGGGAGCCTGCTTCCTCCTCTCTCTCTCTGCCTCTCTGCCTATTTGTGATCTCTGTCTGTCAAATAAATAAATGAAATCTTAAAAAAAAAAAAATGGGTTAGAAATCAGACTCAACTAGGAAAAACATGGCAATTGCTATTTTCATTTGGATATTAGAAATTGTTTCAGAGCATCTCTTGTCTGTCTTCTCCCCATCATACCTCACTATAAGAAAGGAAGATAAGGTATTGAATTAGGAAGTTACAACTCCTTTAGTACAGAGGCATTTAAGCCAGCCGTACATGGACACTTTAATTGTCATTCCTTTAATGCAGAGAACTTTCTGATCTGTGGAAGCAAAACAAAATGGTGCTGGTGTTTTATTTGTTTTGGGGGAAATGTCCTGAAACCCATAAGAATTCAAGGGATAGTAAAATTAGAATATATTTGCATGTTTCATTTCTCTACATGCTACAGATGTTCATATGGCAAGTCCTGGGATGGAAACATATATGAACTTATATCAGAAACTTTGGAAGAGCATTGGGATTGGTTACTTAGGATTTCAACACTGAAAAGTCTGGTGACCTATTAGATAGCATGAGTCTCAAAAGGAGTACTTTAGTAAAGACTGTCTTTAAAATTTTTAAAAATACTTCATATTTCCTAGAGTTATTTTCTGGGACCAGGATGTTATGAATCTTTATTATTGCCAAATGTTACAGTTTGTTATAGAACAGTTGTTAAAATTACCAGCAGTGTAACTGTGCCAGTTAAGGTCATAGTCTTGCCAGCTTTAGATATTAACTCTTGAAAATAAATTTTTTTTCTTATTTAATATGGCAATAGAGGATAGAAATGTAATTTTATCTGTTTAATTAGCATTTCTTTTGTTATTAGTGACTTCGTTTTTTCCCATGCATTTACTAGATTTTTTCTTTTTTCTTCTTTTTTGTTCCTATCTTTTGCTGATTTATAGCTTTTGGGATCTAGGTGGTTTTCTTACCAACTTATGTGAGATCCTTATGTAAAAAGGCCCCCATACCTTTTAGCTCTTTACTGCAAGTAATTTTTTCAAATTCATTTACTTTTAAAAATTTTGTAGGGTTCTTAATATACACATAAGCTTTAAATAGTCAAATCAATTTTTTCTTTACAATTTCTTTTTTTTTTTTTTTAAGATTTTATTTATTTGACAGAGAGAACAAGTAGGCAGAGAGGCAGGCAGAGAGAGGAGGAAGCAGGCTCCCTGCTGAGCAGAGAGTCTGATGTGGGGCTCGATCCCAGGACCCTGGGATCATGACCTGAGCCGAAAGCAGAGACTTTAACCCACTGAGCCACCCAGACTGAGCCACCCTTTTCTTTACAATTTCTTAAGTTGCTTTTATGATTAGGAAGTTTTTCTCCATAGTACAAAAAGTTCAGTAAGCAGTTTTTTTTTTTTTTTTTCTTTTATTTATTTGACAGACAGAGATTACAAGTAGGCAAGAGAGGCAGGCAGGGAGAGAGAGGAGGAAGCAGGCTCTCCGCGGAGCAGAGAGCCCGATGTGGGGCTCGATCCCAGGACCCTGGGATCATGACCTGAGCCGAGAACAGAGGCTTTAACCCACTGAGCCACCCAGGCGCCCCATCAGTAAGCAGTTTTAAAACTAACTCTGTTTAGGGGTGCCGGGATGGCTTTAAGTGTGTTTCTCCTCCCCACCCTCCTGCTTGTGCCCTCTCTCACTGTCTCTCTGTCTCAAATAAATAAAATCTTTACATTTTTAAAAGATTTTATTTATTTGAGAGTGAGAGAAAGAGCATTTGTGAGCAGGGGGAGGGGCAGAGGGAGAGAGAGAATCCTAAGCAGACTGTGCTATGCATGGAGCCCGACTCTGGCTGGATCTCACCGCCCTGAGACCACGACCTGAGCCGAAATCAAAAGTCTGACACTCTGCCATCTGAGACACCCAGGTGCCCCTCTTTTTTTTTTAATTAAAGTTAAACTTTTTATTATGGGATAATAGTAGATTCACATGCAGTTGTAAAAAACAATACAGAGGGATCCCAGGTACCCTCCATTCAGTTTTCCTCAATGTTAACATCTTGCAGAACTGTAGTACAATAGCATAACCAGAATTGACATTGCCACAGTCAAGACAGAAGAATTCTGTCACCACAGTGATCCTGTGTATTGCCTTCTATAGACAAACTCACATTCATTGCACCTCCACCCTCTCCTTAACTTCTGGCGACCTGTTCTACCCCATTAAATTTGTCATTCTGAGAATGTTATGTCAGTGGAATATTATATACAGTTGTATAAATGGAATCATACATTTTTTGTATGATTCACTTTTTTCCCATTCAGCATACTTCAGAATCATCCAAATGGTTTTATGTATTTGTTCCTTACATTGTTGAATAGTATTCCATAGTATGTTACCAGTCACGTTTATCCTTTCACCAACTGAAGGACATACAGGTTATTTTCAGTTTTTGGCTCTTACGAATAAAGCTGCTGTGAACATTCATATCTAAGTTCTTGTATGAACATAACTTCATTTTTCAGGAATAAGTGCTCAAGAGTGCCCTCATTATTTTTAATGACTAGGTCATATCCCACTGTTTTGATGTACCGTAGAGTAATAGTAGTCTCACACTGGTAGGCATTTAGGTTATTCCTAATGGATTTGCTGCTTCAAATAATATGGTAATAGCTAACTTATAAATGAGTGATTTTACACATTTATCTACAGGTTGAATTCCTAGAAATAGAATTGTTGGATCAAAAGGGGGTTATTTTTTTGATAGAGATTGAGTGTCTTCCATACGGAATGTATTAGTTTCCGTTCTTAGCAGCAGTGTGGGAGACTAGGGTCTTCTTCCTCACACTAGCATGTCATCATTTTTTTTCACTTTTGGAATTCTTTGAAGATTTAATGAGCATATGAGTGAGGTTGAGCACTTCTTCGTGTATTTGAATCATTTATGCTTTCTCCGTGAACCATCTATTCATATGTTTGATTTTTTAAAAAAGATTTTATTTATTTATTTATTTAATTGCCACACAAAGAGAGTGAGCACAAGCAGGGGGAGCAGCAGAGGGAGAGGGAGAAACAGGCTCCTCACTGAGCGGGGAGCCTGATGAGGGACTCAATACCAGGACCCTGGGATCATGATGAGCTGAAGGCAGATGCTTAACCGACTAAGCCATCCAGGCACTCCATGTTTAATTTTTTAAAAAATTCCATCATTAGTATTTTTCATGTTGATTTGTAGAAGCTCTTCCATTAACGAAAACCCTTTGTGATAAAGGTTATATGTATATATTTATTAATTTTTTTAACCTATATGTCATTTGTTTCTTGATTTTGTGTAGTTTTTGCCATGTGGACATTTATCTTTTCTGACTTCTGCATTTCAAGTCATTTAAAAAGATAACTCCCTCTCCCCCAGTCCAGGATTATTAAAGTGTTTTCCCATGATATTTTAGAGTAGATTGTTTTTTAAGATTTTATTTATTTATTTGAGGGAGCATGAGCAGGAGGTGGCAGGAGTGGAGAAGTGGGGAGGGGAGGCTGGGCAGCAGAGGGCCTGACTTGGGGCTCAGTCTCAGGATCCTGAGATCATGGCCTGAGCTAAAGGCAGATGCTTAACAGACTGACCCACCCAGGAGTCCCTAGAATAGATTTTTAAAAAAATATTTTCACATTTAAATCATTTGATTTATCTTGAATTTATTTTGGTTTGACTTCTTTTTTTTCTAATATGGTTATATAGCTGTCCAACATCATTTATTAAATAATGCAACTTTTCTCATACTAAATTTGCAGTATATTTGTTGGGGATATTTCTAGTCTTCTTTTTCATTGATATATGTCTGTTCCAATGACAATACCATGTTGTCTTAATTTTTTATAAGTTCCTAAGTATGCTAACTTTTGATAGGATTGCTTTAATTTGTGGTTGCCTTGGAGTACTGTTCTGTTTTGTGGGTCTGTATTCTTATCCAGGTTATTAAAATGTTTCATTATAGATTTGATGTTATGCTTTTCTGTATTAAAATTTTTTTCATGGAAATTAGGGTAAAATAATGGATCATATGTACACTATGATTAATCTAATCATGCCCACTGTTGTGTTTGTTGAGTCCAGTTTTTTTATTTTAACTAATGCTTCAAAGGTTATCTTACTCATAAAATTCTTACTATGTTTAGTATTATTTTCCTAATAAAACAGCACAGAAATGAAATTATTGGGTCAAAGAGTATGAACATATTTAAAGCTCTTAATATTTATTACTATATTGCTTTTCAAAGAGATGGTAATTTAGCTGACCACTACCAATATATAAATGTTATATTACATACTTATTTTTATTATCTTTTTAGGCTTCTTGTGATCATCCCTTACCAAAAGAAGAATGTAAAAGTAGCCAAAACCGGGTACCTGAGGAGGAGCCAACCACAGTCTCAGAATATTTCTTTGGTGATATCTTTATCGAAGTAGATGAAACAGAATAAAAGTCTTTTTTTTTTTTTTAAATTTTTTAAGTCTAGTATTTTCAGAGTCAAATATCAACTAAGCAGTACTTAGAAAAAAGCATCACTGGCTATTTTTCTTTAGATTGATTTTGAATATTTAAGAGCTTGATTTGAAGCTTTTATAATCAGTGGAAAACATTGCTGAGGTTCCGTTCATTCTGATTGATTCAGCATTTTGGAAATACAAAGCAATTAAGACTGCTTCTGAGACAGAAATAGCTTCTCTTGTTCACGTTTTGTCTATTCCTGTGCTGAACACATGTGGACATTTTGGAGTGCTGTGGGTAAACTCTCTGTATAAATCACAGTGCCGACTTATTTGGAGGTGGATTGTATTTAGCATTTAGTGAACATCTTTTGTAAAGGTTTTTTTTCTGTTTTTTTGTTTTTGTTTTTGTTTTTTGTTTGTTTTGCTGAAGGCCTTTACAGTTGCCTCTAAGTATATGAAAGCATATTGTGAGACTCCACTTTAGTATGGTAAATGTTAAAAACTTTTCTATTATCAGCTATTTGACTGGAAAATATGTATTTTTCTAATTCATGTTGATGTAACATTAGTCCTAATTGAACAAGTAGTATTTAAACTTATTTATAAAAATGAAACATCAAAAAGTTTATTTATTTTTAAATTTTTTATTTAAAAGAATATTCAGTTTTAATTATTTTCACCACTCAGATTATGGGTAAAGACAACATTGACAAATTTGTGTTTGTCCCTTTTCCCTTTAATTTTTAAAGATATTTATAGTTATATCACTAAAAGTATTTGGATAGTACATATGTTTTGAATACATTTTTTTCTCATAGTTTAGTATATTGAATTTGTACTGTGAAGTTTTTGTTTTTCTTATTTTTTGGATAATCTCAGGATTTGTATGGGAAAAAACCCTTAATTTATGAGGGAGATTTACATACAAAACTCAGTCCCTTTTACACACACACACACACACACACACACACTCACACACATTCCTTTTTTAAAAAACTAATTTCTTGATAGTTTTTTTCTCCCATTAAATTTTGCTTAAGGGGCTCTTAGGCCTTTAAGCACAGAACATAATTGTGATATTAAAACAGAAAATAAGACAATAAGACTTTATTTAGTCAGTGATTATCATCAGTATTAATTTAAGGGTTGTTTTTGATTTTGAAATTTTTGCTTTTTATATGTGTAATTCCATTATCTACCCAAGCAAATCTTTGGTGGTTCAAATCAAACTTCTCAAAAACAAATTTGTTCTTTTATTTGAAAAGCCTCAGCAGGAGTTGGAAACATTTTCTGCAAAATATTCTTGAATTTGCAGGCTGGATGGCCTCTGTGGCAGCTGTTCAGTTCTGCTGTTTCAGTGTGAAAACAGTCACAGACAATACTGAAGGAATTGACATGGCTGTAATGGGCTTTTCATTTGACCCCTATATTAGATAGTAATTTTCTTACCTTAAGGTGCTGACATTTTATCTTTGACATATTTGTCATTGAAGTTATTAGTTGTGCATCACAATTAAAACTGTGGTGATTGCATTACAAAATGATCAGTATTTCAACTGGGAAGATATTTTAATGTCTAGATAATTGTGTTTGTATATTGAAAAAAATAGTGGCCAATTTTCAACTTCATTAGTAAAATAGGATGTGGTTCAGCAAATGTAATAGTAATCCTAAAATTGCTATTAGAGCATTTCGTATTCATTGCTTTATAGTGAAATTTATAATTTAACTTTTGTGTCATCAAGGAGGATCTATAAATCTGAGTGGAAATTCTCAGTAGGTATGCATTAATTTATTTCATGTGATTAACATGTCACAAAATCATGGTCATCAGTCACATAGCTATTTTAATGCCCTGTTTTTATAAATTTTTTAAAGTCTCATATTTTGAAACAGTTTCTTTCATTTAATCTTAGTTTGGATGTTAGGTTGCCACAGTTAAACTATTATTTTATCCCTTGTGTAATATTTATTTTTTAACTTTGTTATCTGTCTCTTGTTCATCAATAATGAATTCATTTTATGGAAGGTATAACTTCTTACTATATAAAAAAATAATTTTATCTTTGGGTATTCATTGTGTAAGAGAATCAAGTCAGCCAAGATAAACTGTCCTACTATTATATCCTTCAAACTAATCTGGGAAAATAAGAAACGTAATCATTGTATTTACCTTACAAGGCGGAAAGAATTAGTCACACCCTTTGTTTATATTCCTGTAAAAATGATGTTGTGAAGAATTATTTTGTAAATCTTAAAGGAGGTATGAATAATGGTCTTTGTTTTCTTGACTTTTCCTCCTGAATACTTATATTTTAGCAAGTGGTCAACATGATGATTTTAAAAGCCTAACTGTTGGTAAATGATTGAGGCACAGTTAAAAATATGAGTATCTGCTGCTTACCACCATGTTATTCAAATTAGAAGTGACCATCTATATACTCTCTTGCTTGAAGGAGTTTTTGACAAAAAAGCAATACCTGTCATTTGTAAATTTTCTTGTTCTAAAGAAAGCAGTTATGTTCTATAGATATAAATTATGTAAATAAAAGTCATTTTATACTATTTCTGTTGTTTTTCCTTTTCACATGACTTAAAGATATTAACCAAAACTTGTCAGTTTTTCACCTACAGCATATACTTTCTTCCTTTCATAAAAATGTAAGTGGAAGAATTAATCTTTTGTCTTATGTGCATGCTGTGAAGGATTTTTTTTTTTATCTTATAAGACTAAAGTATAGACTTCTCCCTCCCTCCCATTTAGGACATGTGAAGAGTTGCTTTCTTAGTTTATTTATTCCTTAATAATGAATTTTTAGGTATCAGAACTCAGTCTCTTTTACTGTTTTTTCTTCCCACTTTGTTTTCTCTGTAGAGAAACTTTTTTCCTGGCCATAATATAATCCTGGACTTCTGAAGTTCGGGACAGAATTTTTATCTTGAATTTACTCATATTATCAAAGAGCTTTATATATGAGCTGCCTATATTTTTTTGGTCTGGTTGTGTTTAGAGACATTATGTGAAATAGAATAAAAGCCTAAAGAAATTGATATTTTTACTGTACTGGTGTTAGAGAGTTTTAAATAGTTACATCACCCAATATCCTACCTACGAGAATCCTATTTAGGATAATTTCTCTTTGGCTTCAGTGCCAGGAATAATTGGGCTTCTGTTCAACTGGTTCGATTTTGTTGTTGTTGTTGTTGTTTGGTTTTTGTATATGGGCTGTGTGAACCCTTGTATTATTTTCTTTTTAAATGCAAAGCTAAATTTGGGGTCAATACTTAACACAAGTTTTGTACTAAACTCATTCTGACCTTTTTTACCCTCATCCCTCTCTCCCCCCACCACAGATTTTAAAAACTTTCACTTTTTTAAAACAACAGGCTACCATTTATTATGCTAGACATGGTACTAACCTTTTAGTATGCATTATATCATATTTTTTTGCATTATATCATATTTTAAAAAATTATATATGGCTGAAAAAGTCAAGTAGTGCTACATTTCAAATAAGCTGTGTCTTCTGCTATTACCTATTTCTAAATATGGTTATTCTGTTATTTATAGAACTTACAATGTTAGACATTGATAACTGACATTCTGTCATGGTACTTAAGAATTTTAGCTTTGGGCGCCTGGGTGGCTCAGTGGGTTAAGCCGCTGCCTTCGGCTTGGGTCATGATCTCAGGGTCCTGGGATCGAGTCCCACGTCGGGCTCTCTGCTCAGCAGGGAGCCTGCTTCCCTCTCTCTCTCTCTCTGCCTGCCTCTCTGCCTACTTGTGATCTCTGTCAAATAAATAAATAAAATCTTAAAAAAAAAAAAAGAATTTTAGCTTTCTTGGGGCGGCTGGGTGATTCACTCAGTTTTATTTGCCTTCGGCTCAGGTCATGATCCCAGAGTCCTGGGATTGAGTCCTCCATTGGGCTTCCTGCTCAGCAAGGAGCCTGGTTCTCTCTCTCCCTCTGCCTACTGTTCCCCCCAATTTGTGCTCTCTCTCTCTCTCTGTCAAGTAAATTAAGTAAAATCTTAAATAGCTTTCTTAACACTCCCTTCCTTGCTTCCCTCTTAGTATGTTAATCATAAGGTTTAGTCCATATTTAGTATTGTTACTGTATTAATTGTAATTATTCAGTGCTGTATCTCTTTATGTACTAAGGTGACATGGTACAAGCTTTTGTTTTTCTAGGAGTTAATAATTGCTGCACTTTTTTCATTTGCTTTGGGTTTTGTTTTTGAACCTGTGACTTGACTTTCCACACCCTCCAGCAAGTGTTTAAAATGCCTCTGCAGGGCACCTGGGTGGCTCAGTGGGTTAAACCCTCTGACTTCGGCTCAGGTCATGATCCCAGGGTCCTGGGATCGAGCCCCACATCGGGCTCTCTGCTCCGCGGAGAGCCTGCTTCCTCCTCTCTCTTCCTGCCTGCCTCTCTTGCCTACGTGTAATCTCTGTCAAATAAATAAATAAATAAAACCTTTAAAAAAAATAAAATGCCTCTGCATATAATTTTCCACATGGTCAAACTATAAGGTAAACTGTTTTCTTCTTTTCTTTTGTTTTCCTGGAACAATTTCTGGAGCTCTTTCTTCCTACTTTAAACTGGACCAGGGGCTTTACAGATCTCTATGTGCAGTATAGCTGTCATCATGAGACTTCCCTCGTCTATTACTCTGTGAATTTCCTACCTCTCTTTCTTGGTTTAGATTCTGTTTCTTGAGTCCATGCCATTGTCTTTCTTGATTTGTTTTGGCATATCTTCCAATGTTTACTGCAAAAGGGTACATGGCTGATAGCATTATTTAAAACTTCATGTGTCTGAAATTTCTTTATTCTACTCTCAGTTGGGCTATGAATAGAATTTCCTGAATAATTTGAAAATAATTTTTACATCATTTTGAAGGCATGCTCCATCGTCTTCCAGTTTTCAGTGTTTAAAAGTTTGGTGCCATTCTGATTCCCTATCCTTTGGATGAGGCTTGCCTATTTAGTTTTCTGACCTGGTATTCTGCATAATAATGAACTTTAGTGTAAGCCCGTCCTCCTTTCCTGCCCCTGCATTCATGCTGCTGGACACTTAATGGACCTTTTTAATAGGGAAACTCATTTACTTCCCTTTTGGGAAATGTTCTTATATTATTGTTTTGATAATTTTGTCCCTTCCAATTTCATTGTTCTCATATCTGCAACTTTTTAAAAAAATTTTTTTAAATTTTTTATTTTTTAAAAAATATTTTATTTATTTATTTGACAGAGATTACAAGTAGGTGGAGAGGCAGGCAGAGAGAGAGGAGGAAGCAGGCTCCCCGCGGAGCAGAGAGCCCAATGTGGGGCTCGATCCCAGGACCCTGAGACCATGACCTGAGCCGAAGGCAGAGGCGTTAAACCACCGAGCCACCCAGGCGCCCCATCATATCTGCAACTTCTATTAATCATTTTATTTTTTACCACTTTTATTGGTTCCCTAAGTTACCTTTTCTCTACTACTTTCCATTTCTTTGTCCCTCCCTCCTTCTCTTTCTTTTCTTCACTTTTGTTGTTTTGTTCTTGTTTTGGGAAGGGGGAAATTGTCTCAATTTTGACTTGTGGAGAAAAACTGAAGCATCTATTTCTTTTTAGAAGCGACTTTGTTAGTCACAAGATTGGCAGAGGGAAGGCCTAGACAGTCTTAAATGCTTCTAACAAATTTATAGAATGCAATCACAGAATGTGAGTCATCATGTAAAACCATCATCCTTTGATTTGGTTCATAATTTTGAGTCAACACTGTTTTCTTCAGTTAATGTTTTTAAGGCATAGTATGCATTTAATAAAATAAATAGATCTTACATATACAGTTTGGGGACTGACAATACATACTCCTCTGTAACAACCCCACAAAACGTTTCCATCACCCTAGAAAGTTCCCTTAAGCCCCTTCCCCTCTCTCATCCACAAAGAGTAGTTTAGCCTGTTCCTTAAACTTTGTGGAATCACATACCGTGCTTTTTTTTTTTTTTTTGTAAAATTTTAAAAAAGATTTTATTTATTCATTTTACAGAGATCACAAGTAGGCAGAGAAGTAGGCAGAGAGAGAGGGGGAAGCAGGCTCCCCACTAAGCAGAGAGCCTGATGTGGGGCTTGATCCCAGAATCCTGGGATCATGACCTGAGCCGAAGTCCGAGGCTTTAACCCACTGAGCCACCCAGGCGCCCCTATATTTGGTAATTTTTGCTCAACGTGTTTTTGGGATTCATCTCTGTTAGTAGTTGTTTGCTTTTGTTGCTGAGTTGTATTCGATTTTATGAAGATAACACATTATATGAATACATCCCAATTTTCTGTCCATTTTCCTACAGGAGTGTTTGCAAATTTTGGTGTTTTCAATAAAGCTATGTAAATATTCTTGTACAAATAGTATGTTTAAATACATAGTAGTATCACCTCATTTGTTAGATACACTTTTAAGCACTTTTTTTTTTTAAAGATTTTAAGTAATTTCTACATGCAACATGGGGCTCAAACTCACAACCCCAAGATCAAGAGTTGCATACTCTCCTGACCGAAACGCAAAGGTACCCCACTACTTGGTGTTCTTTGATACCATTATAAATGTTTTTTAAAATGTTCATTTTCTAATTGTTTATTGCTGAAATAGGCAACTGATTTTTGTATTACAATTAAGATTTTAATAATGGCATTTTCCATAACATCCATTCATAGTCTAGTCTTGTTCGTTTTTTTTTTTCTTAAAGACTTTTATTTCTTTGAGAGAGCATGAGTAGGGCGAAGGGTAGACAGAGAGGGAGAAGCAGCCCCCCACTGAACAGGGAGCCCGATGTAGGGCTCGATACCAGCACCCTGGGATCATGACCTGAGCCGAAGGCAAATGCTTAATGACTGAGCCACCCAGGTGCCCCTTGTTACTTGTTTTTATCTTCCACTGCAAGCACTTAGAGTTCAGCTTCCTTTTTTTCTTCTAAATTTATTATTTCTATTTTTGCCTATGTCTTTCATATATCTTCTACTTTTTTTTTTTTTTGAGAGATAGGGTGCACATGCTAGGGGAGGGGTGCAGAGAGAGAAGGAGGGTAAATCACAAGCAGGTTCCACACCTAGGGCAGAGCATGATGTGGAGCTTGATCTTACCACCCTGATGTCATGACCTGAGCTGAAATCAAGAGTCTATCGGTGGCTTAACTAACTGAGCCATCCAGGTACCCCGTTTCTCCTACTGTAATTGAAGGTGGGACATGAATTCTTTTTTGTGGCCTTGGGATCATTTATGACAGAAACAAGTAAAAACATCTTTGTTTCCACCATGAAAGTTGAAATATTGTATTCCCTAAAGTAAAAAGTAAACTGAACATTAGGAACAAATGTGCACCAACAAACTGGGTAACTCGATGAAACGGACAAATTCCTACCACACAAAACCTACCAAGACTTAATCTCAAAGAAACAGAAAACTTGTACTGATCTATAGTGAGAGGATTGAATCAGTAATTTAAAAAAACCCCAAAGCTAAAACAAAACAAAATCCTCCAGACAAAGAAAAGCACTGGACTTTATGGCTTCACTGGTAAATTCTACCAAACATTTAAAGAACTAATACCAATTCTCCTCAAACTTTTACAAAAAGTTGGTAACACTTCCTGACCCATTCTGAGGCCATCATAATCCTGATACCAAAGCCAGACAAAGATACAAGAACCTTAAAGACCAATATCCCTTATGCATGTTGATGCAAAAATCCTCAATAAAATACTCGTGAAATGAATTCGGCAGCATATTAAATGCTGAATGATGACTGAAATATGCCACATTAACAAGAAAGAAGAAAAAGGCACACATGATTGTCCCAGTTAATGCAGAAAAAGCATCTGACAAAATTCAACACTCTTTCATGATAAAAACAACCAACTAGGAATAGAAGAAAACTACCTTAACATCATAAAGTCCACACATGAAAAATGCTCAGCAAACACCATACTCAGTGATGAAAGACTGAAAGCATTTCCTTCGAAGCTCAGGAACAAGGCAAGAATGCTCTCTCTCCTCACCGCTATTCAACATAGTATGGAAGTCCTAGCCAGAGCAATTAGGAAAGAATGAGAAATAAAAGGCATTCAAACCAAAGGAAAGAAGTAAAATTATCACTTTGCAGATGATGAATATGTAGAAAACGCTAAAGATCCCCCCCCCAAAAGCTGTTATAACTAATAAATGAATTCAACAAAGTAGCAGGATACAAAGTCAACACTAAAAAATCAGTTAGTTGCACTTTTATACAGTAATAATGAACAGTTTAAAAGGAAATTACAAAGACAATTCCATTTACAATAGTATTAAAAAGAATAAAATACAAAAAGAATAAAATAAGAATTAACCAAGGAGGTGTAAGACTTGCACGATGAAAACTACAAAAGACTGCTAAAAGAAAGACAAAAATATATGGGAACACATCCCATGTCCATGGATTGTAAAACTTAATACTGTTAAAATGTGAAAACAAGGATGAGCAACAGATTCAATACAATCCCTATCAAAACCCCAGTGACTTTTTTGGGGGGGGGGCATTAATAGAAAAACCCGTACGAAAAATAATACGGAATCTTAAGAAACTGGCCCCCAATAGCCAAAAACAAAAACAAGACGAAACGGAAAAAACACCTGAAAAAGAAGACAAAGCTGGAAGACTCGCGAAGTTGTAAAACCCAACGCCAGAAAAGCAACGGACAATAGGAGACACTGAAGAAGTATTTGTTGAATGAGTAAATACTTATCTCCTCTAAAGAGTTTTGTTTCTTAGGACAGCTTAATGCCAGTTCAGCTTCCAGCTCTCATATAAGGATAGGATTTTTCAAGCTTCAGTCCCTTTCTATTAAGAGGTGAAGAAGAAAACAGCACGTACAAAACGAACCGAAGCGGATCCGAGGCAGCTCAGCCCCGAGAGAGGAGGGGCGGCAACCCGGGTAGCTCCGCCTCCGGACCGCCGAACTCCCGAGCTCGCGATGCGACAGGACCTCGCGGGGCTGCGCCTCTGCCCTTATTGGCTGTCTTCAGGGGGCGAGGTGCGCAGCGACGACCTATTACGGCCGGCGTGCGCAGACACGTGCTACGGCTGGCCTGAGAACCTGGGAGGATTCAGGCGGGTTGGGGCTGCAGGGAGGGCGGTGTGGTGCTCCGAATCCGGGAAGCCGGAGGTGAAAGAGCCAGCTCTGAGCGTTCCCAGGCCCCTCTCTGGCGCTGGTCCCTCGCTCCCTGCCGGCTGTCATGTGGGCTGCCCTGAGGTTAGCCTTGCGCCCGTGCGCCCGCTCCTTTGTCCCCGGGCTGCGCGCTTATCACGGGGACTCGGTGGCCACGCTGGGCACCCAGCCAGACTCGGGCTCTGGCATCTACCAGGTAGGCTGGGTGAGCGCCCCGGCGACCCGGGCCTGGAATCCCTTGACAGCCTGTGATTCCTTTTCCACCTGTCCGCCAGTGAGGGCCGGACTAGGAAGCAGGTGGAGGGTGGGCACACTTTAACAGCTCTTTTGTTTTCTCTGGAACCCCGTCTTGATTCTGGGACGCAGTGGAGGTCGTGAAGTTCTTTTACCTTGCAAAAGAAGGTAGTTCCAAGTCAAATACATCTTAGTTCACTTTGAGCCCTGGCACTGTACATTGTATCTTCGAAGTCAGTGGTTCTCAAAACCTGGTCAGCAATGTCAGCTGAGGAACTTGTTAAATGTACAGCTGCTTTAAGCTCCACCCTGGACCTTTGGGGTCTCTGGGGTGGGGATTTGGTGTTTGCATTGCTGATGAAATCCTCAGGACTTGGCAGCGGAGGCCAGCTCTGGGAACCACTGGCTTAGCACAGGCAACCCTGGGTTGTGCTTAACAGACTTTACTTGAATAGTTGTTAATTAGAACACACTTATCACACACAATCTTTGAATGGCCTTTTTTGGAATCGGGAGGTATATAGCAAGGTCAAAGAAACAGCTTGTGAAGTACCAACTAGAAAATTTCACCCTGTTCCATGGTTTCTGAGCTTACACAGATAACATTTAAATTGTACAGTTAACTTTAAGAAAAGACATTTTAAACACTTTCTTTATATTGAAAGAAAATAAGCAGGCTCAGAAACAATATCCAATAAGAGTCTTCCAAGAGTCTAGATTTTCTGGAGTCAGGAAAGAATGTTTGATTCAGAAGTGTTAAGTGGTTTCTGTGGTGTAGACAGTATTTTAGGTATTTGGTATAGATGTGTAGGAATGGAATCATAATTTTGTGGGGAAGATGGACAAGAAAGCATGTAACTGTTGTACATTATAAGTGGTGTCTAAAGCTTGAAAAGGTAGTTACAGAAAGCTGCAGATAGGAAGTGATGAGTGAGTTGGATCTTGATCGTTGGGTGAGAGCTGGCCATGTTCAGGGCTAAAGAGAGGCAAGACTACAAACTAAGGGAGTTATGAGAACATAGATAAGCAAGTTAAGAAAGATAGTGGGTATGAGGACTTCTAAGTCATGACTAGGGTAGGGAATTCATGGAGTAGATGAGATTAAATAGTGGAGGCCCCTACATGCGGACGCCACATTCACATTTCATTTTGCTGTCTGCTGAGATACTTGAGTAGAGAAACGGCGAGATCCTAAGGACATGGTAGAATCATCAGTGTGGTGACAGTATGGAGGACAGATTTCTTCCCATTTGGAATATGGCTTCTTGGCTGAGTGTTCTGGTTGCTGGAGGACTTTGATTATCTTCTGGAGGTTCTATAAGGTTATTTTAGCCAGTTTTGTCGTTTTGGGATGTCTCGGGAGAATGAGCTTCCTGGTCTGCCATCTTTTTTGGCTTTAGGTTCAGGCCCTTTTTTTTTTTTTTAAAGATTTTGTTTATTTATTTGACACAGAGAGGCACAGTGAGAGCAGGAACACAAGCAGAGGGCGTGGGAGAGGGAAAGCCAGCTTCCCACTGAGCAGGGAGCCCGATGTGGGGCCTCAATCCCAGGACCCTGGTACCATGACCCAAGCCGTAGGCAGATGCTTGAGGACTGAGCCACCCAGGCGCCCCCAGGCCTATGTTTTTGATGGTGGCTGTTGTTAGCTAGGGGGTAGGGAGTGTGGCCTGAGTGTGTAACTCCTTTCTCTGTGTCAGGTGTTTAATGTTCTGGTCCAGTCTGTGCACTAGTAATTAGGGAAGTCGTTGTGATAGGATGGAAAAGACACTGGTCTAGTGTTTCATGTGTGTTAAAAACTAACAACATATTTCCACAGAGGAAAAATAAAAAACTTGAAATATGCAAAAATGTTAACAGCAAGGGTCTGGAGCTAGTGACCCTTGGTTTAAATCCTACCTCTGCTACTTGTTAGCTGAGTAATTTAGGGCCAGTTACTTCATCTCTCTGTGCCTCAGTTACCTCAGCTGTGTGGTAGCATTCATAATTGCATGTGGCATAGTGTCATCAGGACACTTAGTGACCACTTAAAACATGGCCTGGGATATAATAAACCCTCAAGGAATATTAGCTCTCACAACTTTTCCTTCTGTCCACTTCGTCATCTCAGGAGCTGTTGAGCCAGCTTTTGCTTCAGTAATGCTGAATAGCAGACAGTCCCCAGATTTCTGTGTCCAAAAGAACAAATATTCGTTTTTTGCTCTGGGATCTGTGGGTTGGTTGTGGCAGTTCTTGCCCAGGCAGCGTGTCAGATTGAGGTTTGGTTTTTTATTCCAGAGCCCAGTCTGAAGGGAAAGTGGCTACCGAGAGATGCTCTTCTCCTAATGGAGGGCTGGGGTGCAGGAGGAGAGTATGGAAACACTGTCCCTCTTAGAGCCTCTGCTTGCAGTGGATGCGCTGTCCCTTTTGCCCATATCCCAGTGGTCAAAAAAAGTAAAATGGACAGACTCATGAATGTGGATGGGGAACTATAATCTCACACTGAACTTTGCTGTTATTTTAGTAATGGTGCAGAGGGACAAAAGAATTTTGAGCAAGTAGGACAATCTGCCTCATGCTCTAGAGGTGGCTGCCTAAGCTCCACCTATCACATATAGAGTTCAGGTTAAGGAGGAAGAAGGGTGAGTAGGCAAACGGACACCCTCACCTGCTTGTTCTCTTTTTGAAAAGCCTTTCTAGAAGTCATGCTAACGTCTGCCTATATTTCATTGGTTAGAATTAAGTCATGTGGCCACACCTGTCTACAAAAGGAGGCTAGGATATGTCAGTGTTTCAGCTGTGACATGTTGTCACCTTGAATGAAAGTGGGATTTCATCATCAAGAAAGATGGGAAGAATGGATATGGATAAGCAGCTCTCAGTGTCTGCCACAGATAATATATAGTATGGGGAGAGCAGATGTGTTCTTCATATGTTGGATGTTGAAAGATTTCACTTGGGTGTACCCTTATCTTCTGGGACCTCTAGCTTACAAGTAGTAAACTTTGATGCAAAGAAGCTATAAGAGAATAATAAAAAATAAAACTATGCCTTGGATGGGAGATGGGACATAGGAGCCCTGGCCATAGTCTGATTTCTCTGTGCACAGTTTTCTTACTGGCCAGGAATATGTACTCTCCGCTGTCACTTCTTATGGCTATGTGCTTCAGAAAGCCTTAGCAATTAGTGATACTTCTTTCTTTCTTTCTTTCTTTCTTTCTTTCTTTCTTTCTTTCTTTCTTTCTTTCTTTCTTTTATTAAAAGATTTTATTTATTTATTTGACAGAGAGAGCACAAGCAGGGGGAGTGGGAGAGGGAGAAGCAGGCTCCCGGTTGAGCAGGGAGCCCAAAAGGGACTCGATCCCAGAACCCGGGGATCATGACCTGAGCCGAATGCAGACGCTTAACCAACTGAGCCACCCAGGTGCCCAGGCTGGGAGGCTGACTTAGCTAGGATAAAGGTCCCTCGTGTAACTAGCTTTAGTTTTGATTGACTTTGTTCTAAATTGGGCGATGTCAGAGGCTGTAGTGATTCTTTCTTGGGTTTGAGTACACTTTATTTTTTATTTAATTAATTAATTAAAAAATTTTTAAAGTTTTTATTTATTTTAGAGAGATTGAGAGCATAAGCAGGGGAGGGAGGTCAGCTCATTCTTGAGCTGTGGGGCAGGGAAGGAAACTAAAGGCACAACAGAATCCCATCAGTCTCTGTGATCTGCAAGAGAATGAAAACTTGTTAAAGGACACTAGGAGGTTACACTTAGCATTGTGGGAAAAAAATCTATGGGACAAACAGAACACATCAAGACCAAAAAAAAGATGGGAGAACTTATATTTCACAAAAGACTTAAGAAACATCAGCCAGTTGTGGGTATACAGACCTTCCATAGAGTCCTATTTATTTATTTATTTATTTATTTATTTTTATTTATTTATTTGACAGAAAGAGCTCACAAGTTGGCAGAGAGATAAGCAGGGAGAGAGAGCAGGGGAAGCAGGCTCCCCGCTGAGCAGAGAGCCTGACTCGGGGCTCCATCCCAGGACCCTGAGATCATGACCTGAGCCGAAGGCAGAGGCTTTAACCCACTGAGCCACCCAGGTGCCCGAGTCCTATTTAAATAAGCAAACTTTAAAAAACATCTATCCGCCAGTTGAGGAAATGTCTTCACTAATTGGATATTGGCTGTTATTAACGGGTTATTGATATTCAGTAATGGTCCTCATCTTTTGGAGATTTGGAAATACTGCCTACAGATAGAGTGCTATGTCTGGAATTTTCTTCAAAATAATTCAGGGTGGGGAGCAATAAGGAAACAACTTTGGCCATATGTAGATAATTAATTGTTGAAGGACATTGGCTACATTTCATTATGTTAGTCTTGCTCTTTTTTTTTTTTTTTTTTTAAGATTTAAAGAGAGAGAGAGATCACAAGTAGACAGAGAGGCAGGCATAGGGGGAGCCTGATGGGGGCTTGATTCCAGGACCCTCAGATCATGACCGGAGCCGAAGGCAGAACCTTAACCCACTGAGCCACCCAGGTGCCCGATAGTCTTCTTGTTTTTCTATGTATTTGAAAATTTCCATGGAAGAAAGTTAAACTTTCTTTTCTTTCTTTCTTTTTTTTTTTTAGTAAAGACTTTATTTATTTGAGAGAGAGAGAAAGCATGAGCATGAGTAGGGGTAGGGGGATGGGAGAGGGAGAAGTAGACTCCTCGCTGAGCAGGGAGCCTGGTTCAGGGCTTGATCCCAGGATCCTGAGATCATGACCTGAGCCAAAGGCAGACACTTAACTGACTGAGCCAACCAGGTACCCCAGCTTTTTTCCATTAACATCAATGACAAACCCCATTTAAGGGGAGCTGGAAATGTTAGTGAAACCCCTACCTCTTCACTTTGCCTTCCTTAACCTATCTATTCGTATCTACGTGATATTGAGCTAAGCAGGACTGAGCAGAAGATAATATTTCATAATGAATGGATGGACTTGCTTGAGAATTAGCCCCACTGGAAAAAAACTTTCTTTTTTTTCTTCATCAAATTTAAACTAACAAAATAGGATTATTCCCAGGTAAATGTGTTAACCTTTCACATGCCTTGCTGTGTTAGTAGGTATTCACATTTTTTCCCCATTGGCACTAAATTCCTTTTATTCATTCATTCATTCATTTATGTTAGAGAGAGAGAGAATGGGGAGGTGGGGCAGGGCAGAGGGAGAGGGAGAGAGAGAATCCTTTTTAAATTTTTATTTTTTAAATTTAAAATCAGTTAATTGATACATAGTATATTGTTGGTTTCAGAGGTAGAGTTTAGTGATTCATCAGTTACATACAACACCCAGTGCGCATTACATCAAGTGCCCCCCTTAATGCCCATCACCCAGTTACCCCATCCACCTGCCTACCTCCCCTCCAGCAACCCTCAGGTTGTTCCCTATAATTAAGAGTCTCTTATGGTTTGTCTCCCTCCCTGATTTCATGTTATTTTATTTTTCCCTCCGTTCCCTTATGTTCCATCTGTTTCATTTCTTAAACGGAGAGACTCATAAGCAGGCTCCATGCCCAGCATGCCTAGTGCTGGGCTTAATCTTAGAACCCTGAGATCATGACCTGAGCAGAAACTGTGTTGGATGCTTAACCCACTGAGCCATCCAGGTGCCGCATTAAATGCCTTTTATTGAATTTGGAGTCACATGTGGAACAATATGTGTGGCCTCTGTTTTCCCTCAGAGCATTTTTCAGATTATCTTTTAATCCAATTACTTGAAATTGAAGAGTTCCAAGGGCTAACAGTTTGGATGAGGTTCCTTTCCAGAAATGCCTTGAACTCAAAATGAGCAAGTCCTCTTAAAAACCACAGAATCAGTCATTCCGTGAATTGGAGAAATGGATGAGCTGAGAGAGTGGCAGAGAGAGAAAATGGAATTCCAAACAATGGAGCATTTGGGAAGTTTGCCTACCCTGATGAAGGCGCTTCACCATCCATGGGGATTCTTTTTTTTTTTTTTTAAAGATTTTATTTATTTATTTGACAGACAGAGATCACAAGTAGGCAGAAAAGCAGGCAGAGAGAGAGAGGAGGAAGCAGGCTCCCCGCTGAGCAGAGAGTCTGATGGGGGGGCTTGATCCCAGGACCCTGGGATCATGACCTGAGTTGAAGGCAGAGGCTTTAACCCACTGAGCCACCCGGGTGCCCCTCCATGGGAATTCTTAAGGTCAGGGTTTCTAAGGTGTACCTGGCTGGTTCAGTCAGTACAGCATGTGACTCTTGATCTTTGGGGTCATGAGTTTGAGCCCCACGTTGGACCTAGAGTTTACTTAAAAAAAAAAAAAAAAAAAGTCTCTGAAACACGGCTTTTGAGATTTTGAACCTTAGAATAAAGGTAGAAGTTGACATGATAGACTTGAAGCAAAAAGCAAGCAAAAATAATAACTTTGCCTGTGCAGGGAAATTACCTTTCCTTTCCACTTAGCAACACAGTAATCAGATCTTTTCCTCACCCTGTGCATTGAGCAGCAGGTAGATGGAGCCCAGGGCCTGAAGCCAGAGTAGCACCCATCTCTGAGCCTCCAGGTGGCAGCTGAAGCCCAGGGTGAGGTGAGAGAGCCCCACAGAGAAGATGGCCTTTGGCTTCGGATGGGAGCTGACCACCAACTCCGCCTCCCCATTTTGTTTATGCAAGGAGGCCTTTCCCTTACAAAACCCCTCTGCTGGTTCTTTTGATGACAAAGGAGTTCAGAACATAGCCCCTACTTACTAGGACTTGTTCTCAGCCCAGGAGGCTCTCAGTACGGAGGTAGGTAGCTCCCTGTTTTGAAAGGCTGCTGAAAATGTCCTCATATACTTCAAGTGGTGATACACACGTTGCTCTAATGCCACCTCTTGGTGATGGGCTGAACAGACGTCCTCCGGGCCAGGCTTTGTTTCTGGCTGAGGCGATTTGTAAGATTAGGAGTTTTTGAATTTGCTAAATGTGAGTAAAAATCTGTAACCTGGGCTTAATGGAAAAGCAAATTCTTGGTTTCCACTGCTTCATGCTATTAATACGAGCAAACACTGCAGTAATCTGAAAAAGTTCTGGTGATAAAAGACCTCTTTGCCTGTTACCAACCCTCCTTTTTGGTAGGTTTCCAATTTGCCTGGAGTGGAGCTCAGGCATGGAGACTATGGGCCAGCGTTTCTCTGTTTTTGGTTGGACATTTGAATCCTTGGGGAACTTTCAAAGTGCCATACCCAGGCCATACCTGCAACCAATGACGTCAGACTCTCTGGGGGGTTATTTTTATTTTACTTTATTTTATTTTTATTTTTCAAAGCTTCCCAGTGATTCCAGTGTCCGGCCAAGGTTGAGAAACAATGTTCTAGGCAGATTCTGGAGTTCGTTCCTGGCAGGATGTCTGCCCTTGGACAGGGCTTGATGGGCCTCGAAGGAAGGTTGTCACAGGGCTAGTAGATAGTGATTGGGACCTCCCTACTCCAGGGCAAAGGTTCTTTTCCTAACAGGATGCCTGCTTCTCTGTTGTTTTCTGGATTTTGCCGAGCACGAGAATGTAGCAGAAACCTTGACAGTGGGAGCTCTTAGAGCTGTAAAAAATAAGAAATACTGGAGTTCTACAATAAAGACTATAAATTCATCTAATTTTGAGCATCTGGAAAGCTGTATTGTGTCATGGAAAGGGAATTAAATCAGAGATGTTAAAGACATTGTGGAGAGCAATATGTGTTAGTTGAGTCAACTCTGAATTTTCAAAAATAACTCGCTACTTACTGGTCTAAAGTAATGAACTGATCAGACAAAATTGACAGAATGGCAAAAAGTTAGGCCCTCTACCCTTTTCCCACCTCTCACAGTTTATATTTTCCTATGTATTACTCTAGAGAATTTTTGAAGACACGCAAACATAGAGTTTTGTTCCTTTTAAAACAAAATGGGGCCCACTGTTTTCCCTGGGCTCTGCTTATAAGTGTAATTTGTCAGTAAGCAAGTATTTCTGCATTGGTTAGAAACTCCTTGGGGCAGGGATTGGTGGGACACAAAAAGTAAGATGGCATTCAAACTCTCAAAGGGCTTATATTCCTTAAAATGGGGAAACAAATAGAATTCAATGAAGTTCGATTGATGCTTACAGAAGAAAGATCCTAAAATGAGTAGGAGTGACCAGAAATGGGGTTAGAGAGGAGATGGAACACAATCTGTGCTTTTTTTTTTTTTTTTTTTTTTTTAAATCTATGCTTTAAAGAGGGGTGAGATTTGAATATAGAGAGGGAAGGCAGGAAGAGCAGCGTGGGCAAAGATGGACAGGCAGAAATTCATCTTTTCTATCTGATGGAATGACACAGCACAAAGGCCACATGGGTGGGGGGTGACCCCGTGTGAAGCCACATGGGGTTGGCATGGGATGTTCTCATCAACTCTTACTTTGGCTAAACAAACAAACAAACAAACAAACAAGATAATTGCTTTCTAATATTACTCTCCCTTTCTTTCTTTGTTTCTGTTTTAGGAAAACTATGAGCAGATGAAAGCACTAGTAAATCAACTCCGTGAACGAGCGCAGAAAATAAAATTAGGTAAACACTCATTTATTCTTCATTTTATGCTGTTAATGAAGTTCATCCTTGATAGTTGCTGGTCTTAGGAGAAACTAGTAGCAGAAGGCTTTGACTCTTCAAGACTGTACATTTGTTGGTGTGCTAACATTTTATTTTTTCCTCTTGGCCATTTTTTCTGCTCCTAAGCACTGCCAACTATCTGGGAAACAGTAAAATTTCAGATTTGTCAATTTTTAAAGCATTGCTTCTTCCTGTTTTATTTTAGCCACAGCATCCACTGAAATTTTTGTTTTGCCTGGAGCAACTGAAACATTTTCTGTTCGTTAGTTATATTTATCCTATATACTAATTTTGCATAATTATGCTTTTTCTGCTTTGTTATATAACTTGGAAATAATTTCTGTGTGGGTTTAGTGCTAATTAAATGAGATTTCCTAAGAACTTTGCAGACTGTCATTATTTTCTGTTTTTAAGTTCTGGAATAATAGACATCCTTTTGCTTGGAAGAAATTGCATGATGTGGGGCATGTAAAATATTAATGTATAAACAAATACCACATTGAATTCTACTGTGCCATGATTGGTCAGTGTGACAGTTTACTTTAGAAGGCCAGGTGACTTGAACTGAAAGCCATTTCCAAAATAAGATTCTTTTTTATTTTATTATTATTTTTTAAGATTTTATTTATTTTTGTGGGAGAGAAAAAGAGCGAGCGCGCATGAGCAGGGGGTAGGGGCACAGGGAGAAGCATGCTTCTCGCTGAGCAGGGAGCCCGATGCAGAGCTAGACCACAGGACAAATCATGGGATCATGACCCGAGCCAAAGGCAGACACTTAACCAAATGAGCCACCCAGGCGCCCTGAAGACATTTTAAAATGGAAGTTAACCCGATGCATGTAGTTCATCTTGCATGTAGCACAGTTGAAGTGACATTTGTGCTGTGCAGGCAGAGGCAGACAGATGTGTTGTGCTGTCCCCAGGTGACAGTGATGGAAAGATCCTGTAAACTGTAAAATGCTTCCTGACTTCAGGGATGTTAAAATGTGAACAGAATGTGTGTATTAGAATCAGTGCCATATGGTATACGAGACTGAAGGAACAGGCTTTTCTGTTTCAGAGTTTGTGGGAATGGAGATAGCACAGAATCTTTAAGAATAATCTTTGGAGGGGTGCCTGGGTGGCTCAGTGGGTTAAAGCTTCTGCTTTCGGCTCAGGTCATAATCCCAGGGTCCTGGGATGGAGCCCCACATGGGGCTCTCTGCTCCACGGAGAATCTGCTTCCTCCTCTCTCTCCCTGCCTGCCTCTCTTGCCTACTTGTGATCTCCCTATGTCAAATAAATAAATAAAATCTTTTTTTTTATTTTTTTTTTTAATTTATTTATTTGTCAGAGAGAGAGTGAGCAAGCACAGGCAGACAGAGGCAGAGGGAGAAGCAGGCTCCCTGCCGAGCAAGGAGCCCGATGTGGGACTCAACCCCAGGACGCTGGGATCATAACCTGAGCCGAAGGCAGCCGCTTAACCAACTGAGCCACCCAGGCGTCCCAATAAATAAAATCTTTAAAAAAAAAAAAATCTTTGGAAAACTAATGTGAGTGTCACATTGTTTCATAGCCCACATATCCTAGGCTAGTTTATTTATTTATTTATTTTTAAGGATTTTGTTTGTCAGAGAGAGAGAGCACAAGCAGGGGGAGCAACAGGCAGAGGGAGAAGCAGGCTCTCCGCTGAGCAAAGAGCCCGATGCAGGACTTGATCCGAGGACCGTGAGATCATGACCTGAGCCGAAGGCAGACACTTAACCCACCAAGCCGCCCAGGTGTCCTGTCACAGGCTAGTTTAAATGCCCGAGGAGCTTAATTCTGTGATCTGAGAATCTCCATCAAGGATAGCCCTTTTTCTGGTTTTTCCTAATAAAACGGGAATTCAGTAGTTGTTCCAAATTGCAAATTCAAACTCTAGGCAGAATTAAGAAAGTGGTTTTGTCTTAAGTCCTTGCAAAAGAGTGTGTGTATATCTTACCACATGTGTGTCATTCTACCCTCTCTGCCACCTCTCCCCTGCCAGCCTCGTCATAGGCACTTACGTCATCTGACTCTCTAAAGACCCTTAGCAAGGCCTGGCTATCTTTTCAGTGCCTTAGGTTCATTTCTCTTTTATTTATTTATTTTTTTTAAAGATTTTATTTATTTATTTGACAGAGAGAGAGAGAGATCACAAGTAGGCAGAGAAGGGGGGAAGCAGGCTCCCCATGGAGCGGAGAGTCCGACGCGGGGCTCTCCCCAGGACCCTGAGATCATGACCTGAGCTGAAGGCAGAGGCTTAACCTACTGAGCCACCCAGGCGCCCCTCATTTCTCTTTTAATGTTTATTTTTAAACAATTTCATTAAGGTATAATTGACATAGACTGCATTATTTAAAATGTACAATGTGAGTTTTGACATATGTATATACCTATGAAATGATCACCCCAATAAAAATAATGAATGTGCCTCTCCCAGAAGTTTCCTCTGCCCCTTGGTAACCTGTTTCTCCCCTCCTCCCCTGTACCCTTACCTCTTATACCCAATCCCACCTCAGCAGAGGAGCTCAGTTCCTCTGAGAGGGGTCAGAGAAAGAGAACTGTGATTTGACCTAATTAAAGTATTTTGGAACTAAACCTTGGCTCCCAGAATTTTTTTCATAAAGAAGGTTAGATGTGTGATAAAATTTTCTTGGTAAGCTTAAGGCAGATATAATTTTAGAAATATGCCATCCATCCCTTCAGGAAAAAAAAAATCCCCTTGGATAGAAAAAGAGTCCTGGTTTGAACAATAATACTTGGAAGCTTGTTTGAAATAGATAAGAACTTGTTTTCTCACCTAAGAAACCTCCCAGAGAAATAGCTTTCTTAAGTAGCTGAACACTTCATTAGCTTGAGAGCATTTTACTGTGAAATTTGTGAAACTAAACATATTAAGTTTAACTTTCCAGCAGTGAAAACTAAACATATGAAGGTACTGTGTGATCCGTTTGTTTCTGGTCTGATACCTTGGCTTGCTGAGAGTGGGTTATCGGTAATCCTGAGACACCAAGCTGGGCAGCCGTCAGTCTCGGGGAGGAGGGGGGGGTTTGGTGTGCTGCGCGCCTCAAGCAGCCTCATCTGGGGACCTTGTGGACTCTTCAGCTACTGTGATGTCTTTGTCTAGAACAACATCCGGAAACATCAAAGACAATCTGAACGAAGATGCTAACAAAAGTGGACTTTTTAATTGATATATTAGGTGTGCAACTCTCTCCTCTTGGGGGATGGGATAAAAAGTTTGGGGTCGCTTACATTTGGGTAAGTCTTGCTGTGCTCGTCCTGGAGGTCGTTTCCAAAGTAGTGTCTTTTACTGGCATAAATGAAGGTAGGAGTTTTTCAGGTTTCACATAGTATGTAGCGGAGTGCTAGGTATTTGTGGCAGGTGCTTAATAAAGATGTGGAGGTGAGGCAGTATTTATAGCATATGAGTTGCAGAGAAGATACTAGGTTATTTAAGTAATTACCATTGAATTCAGAAAATGTACGATATGCTATGAAATCAGGGACCGATTTTTTTTTTTAATTCTAGTTTATTTACTTCAGAAAATAAAGCTTGTAAGTTGAGTGAATGATTTGAAAATTGGCTGTTTCTCAGAAGATACATTCAGCTTTTAAAAGTAGTATATTTTTGACTGTTTTATGTTTTTCTAGCTTTAAATTAATTGGAGACCTTATATGGTATCAATCTAACCTAATCATGTTTTTATCTTAGGAGGCAATGAGAAAGCCCGACAACTCCATAAATCAAGAGGAAAACTTTTAGCCAGAGAAAGAGTGGACGGTCTTATAGACCCAGGGTTCGTATAGCCCAAGTACTACCTCAGCTTCTCTAGTCTGTGGTACTTTCTTAGACAGTTTTATAAATAAATGATTTGTTCTTACCCTAAGATTCAACAACAAATCTTTTTTATTTTTATTATTTTTTACATATGCATATTTTATTATATACAAAGAACAAAGTTTCATCAGGTAAGCAAAAGAGTATAAATTATAGTCATAATTAATAGTTTCAAAAAGCCCTTAAATCACTGGGACCTGGTGTACATTGTATAGGCCACGTAGCCATTAATCAGAGCTCTTGGTGGTTCTTTCATAGGAGTAATCTATATTCTAGAGAAGCTGGCTTTTTACAAAAATCTGGGGGGGCTAATATGTTAGGCCTTATAAAGGAATGCTTTTACATCTAGGGGCAAACACTAAAAATATTGAAGGAAGGACTACTTCTAGGGTTATGTTTATTGTTGACAGTAATTTTAGAACCATGAAGTGTTAAAGACTTTTAGGTAAAATTCACACTATCTCATAATAAGAATGGGTACCATTTTGTAGCTCTACAAATGTTTTGGTCACAAATAAAAAAGGAGAAAGTGAGCTGAGAATGCAGAATGGAAAAGTCTAGGGAAGGAGGGAAGCAGATACAGGCATAATTCAATCATAGCAAGAAAAGTACAAAGATGGTCCTTCCCAAGACAGAGTTGGCAATATTTGACTATATAAGTTAAAGCCTAGAAGAACAGTGCAACTTCTGTATATCCAACAGCAAATCTTTACTGAGAGGCTGCTAAGTGTCAGGCCCTGTTCTAGGTGATAGTGATACATCAGTGAACAAAACAGACAAAGATCCTTGCTCAACTGGAGTTTACATTGTAGCAGGAGGAGATTGAAAACAAATGATAAATGTGTTAAATTATATGTTCTATTAGAAGGTGATAAATGTTATTGGAAAAAAGGAAGATAGATCAGAGTAAGGGAGAAGATAGGAGTCAAGTGTAGTTTTATTTATTCATTTATTTATGTATTTATTTAAATATTTTATTTATTTATTTGGCAGAGAGAGACATGGTCAGAGAGGGAACACAAACAGGGGGAGTGGGAGAGGAGTGGGAGAGTGCCAAGCAGGGAGCCCGATGTAGGGCTTGATCCCAGGACCCCGGGATCATGACCTGAGGCGAAGGCAGACACTGAATGAGCCACTCAGGTGCCCCACAAGTTGTAGTTTTAAATAAGGTGATTAGGGTAGGCCTCATTGAAAAGATACATCTTAGCAAAAAAATTGAAGGAGTAAAGAGAGAGAGCCCTGAAAATACTGGTAAAAGAGTGTTACGGACAGAAGGAATGGCCAGTGCAAAGGCCCTGAGGTGGGAATGTGCAGAATGTATTGATATGCCCAAGAACCCCAGATGCCAGAGTATTAGGGGGAAGAAGGCATGAAGGGGAGAGTAGTAGAGATGGGGTTCAGTTCCGTAAGACTTTTTAGGTCAGTGTGAGAATTTTGGCTTTTATCCAGAAGTGAGGAGACTTTGTAGGGTTTTGAACAGGAGCCTTATGATCTGACTTATATTTGTAAAGAGTCATTCTAGCTGCTATGTTGTGAGGAGCATACTGGTGGCAGCAAAGGTGGAAGCACCACGAGGAGTTACAGGGATGTGGCAGAGATTCAAGGGAGATGTGCCAGTGAGTTGGACTAGGGTAGTAGTAGTGGAGGTGATGAGAATGTCAGGTTCTAGGCTTGTTGTCAAGAACAGCTAACCCACCGGGGTTTCCTGAAGGATTGGAGTGGGAGGCCGGGAGTGCAGGTGGAGAGAAGGGAACAAGGACTCCAAAAGTATTTCTTTTTTTTTTTTTCCCCAAAATTATTTCTTAAGACATGCACCCATACCCCCATTCTGGAGACAAACACTGTTAATACAAAGTGTATATCCTTCTAGAATGTTCTTGTGCACATACATATGAGACATTTTTTAAAAAAAGATTTATATATTTAGTTGAAAGTGAGAGAATGATTGGGGGAGGGGGAGAGGCAGTGGGAGAGAGGGGGAAGCAGACTCCCTGCTGAGCTGGGAGCTGCCTTGGGGATCAGTCTTATGACACTGAGACTGTGATCTGAGCCAAAACCATGAGTTGGATGCTTAACTGACTGAGCCACCCAGGCGCCCCTTAGAAACACTTTTTTTTTTTTTTTTTACAAGAGAAACAGAATCATACTAAAGATGGTGTTTTATACCACCCTTTTTTCCCCTCACTTACTAGATCTTGAACATTTAAGTAAGTGAAAGGTAGAGTAAAAATACAGTGGTAAGGAGCCTGATCCCTGGGATTAGACTGCTTCTTAAAACCCAGCTCTGCCACTTACTAGTTGTGTGACCTTAGACAAATGACTTGATTTCTGTGTTTAATTTCCTAATCAGTCAGTGGGGATCATAATAGGATCCATCTCAGGAGGTGGTTCTGAGGAACAAATGAGTTAGGTTTCTGGAACTCCTAAAAGACAGTCTGGCATAGGGTGGGGGCTTACATTAGTGTTAGGTGCTAGTCTCTTTCTCTAATAATAAGCACATTTATACAACATCTCTTAAAATAGGTTCCTAGTGTTCTATTGTATGGCTATAACATGTAATTCCTCAAAATATCCATGCTAGATTTTGGTTAAATATTTTTTTGTAGGTTTTATATATATACAGGATGCATACTTGAAACATTGGCTCATTAATCTTTTTTTTTTTTAAGATTTTTATTTATTTATTTGACAGAGAGAGAGATCACAAGTACGCAGAGAGGCAGGCAGTGAGAGAGAGAAGGTAGCAGGCTCCCTGCTGAGCAGAGAGCCTGATGCGGGACTTGATCCCAGGACTCTGAGATCATGACCTGAGCCAAAGACAGAGGCTCAACCCACTGAGCCACCTAGGCACCCTCATTAATATTTTTCATGTTTAACTGTTTAAGTATGTTTTTTTTTTTTTTTTTGAGTGACTTTAATTCAAGCAATATCCTTTTTTCCCTTCAGGTCTCCATTTCTGGAATTATCTCAGTTTGCAGGTTACCAGTTATATGCAAATGAGGAGGTCCCCGCTGGTGGCATTATTACAGGCATTGGGAGAGTATCAGGGTGAGTATTCTACTTACACTCAATAATGTGGGTCAGGAAGAAGAGTGACAGGCACGGGCCACCACTCACAGCTATGCGGATGAATGTGCAAGTTTTATGCTGTTTGTATTATTTAGGACTGAGGCTTCCTACCCCAACAGGTATCAGATTTATCTATGGAGCTTTAGAAACAAAGATGGAATCGGGGAAAAAAGCCACAGCACAAATCCTGGGGCTTGAATCCAAACCTTCCTGCTTAATTAGACTGCAGGTGTGGGCTTGGCTTATGTCATTTTTCAAGGCTCCATAGGTGGTCTCTTGCACATCTAGGATGAAGTCCAGTGTCTTAGAGGAATCTTTCTCCAAGTGTGCTCTCCAGGTAGCCTCAGCATCACCTGAGAATTTATTAGAAATGTAGATGACTAGGTCTTCCTACAAAGTAACCAAATCAGGGGCACCTGGGTGGCACAGTCAGTCAAGTTCCCTACTTTTGATCTCAGTTCAGGTCTTGATCTCAGTGTGTTGAGTTCGGGCCCCACACTGAGCTCCATGCTGGGCTTGGAGCCTACTTAAAAAAAAAAAAAAAAGAAAGAAAGAAAAGTCAAATTTTGAGGTTGGGGCCTAGCAATTAGTGTTTTTTAAGAAGCCCTTCAAGCTTCACAAATGGTAACATTTGAGAACCACTCTAGACTTAGGAAATCTTAATTGGTGGAAGTTCAATTTACTTGTGATTGTGTATGTATGGCCTCACATTTGCCATCTCAGGTTAGCACGCCAGGCATTTGACTCACATGATGGTTTATAGTGTGTGTTCCTCCACCTTCTGCCCATGATTTGTGCCTTCAGTGCACCTATAGCCATTAGTCATTGTCGCTTTTTTCCTTCTTGTAATCCCAATACTCTTCCACAACTCTTTGCCAGCTATGATTTGCTTAATATTCACCCAGTGTGAAGACATTTCTTTCTTGGAGCCATAGGGGATGCTTAAAAATAAACCTTTAAAAAAAAAGGATAATCAATGCACAGAAATCAGTTGTTTTTCTGTACACCAATAACAAGACAGAGGAAAGAGAAATTAAGAAGTTGATCCCATTTACAATTGCACCCGAAACCATAAGATACCTAGGAGTAAATCTAATAATGAGGTAAAGAATCTCTGTACTCAGAAAACTATAGAATACTCGTGAAAGAAATCGAGGAAGACACAAATGGAAAAACATTCCATGCTTCTGGATTGGAAGAACAAATATTGTGAAAAATGTCTGTGCTACCTAGAGCAATCTACACATTTAATATAGCAATCCCTATCAAAATACCATCAACCTTTTTCATAGACATGGAACAAATAATCCTAAAATTTGTATGGAACCAGAAAAGACCCTGAATAGCCAGAGGAATGTTGAAAAAGAAAAACAAAGCTGATGGCATCACAATTCTGGACTTTAAGCTCTATTACAAAGCTATAATCATCAGGACAGTATGGTACTGGCACAAAAACAAATACATATATGAATGGAACAGAATAGAGAACCTAGAAATGAACCCTCAACTCTATGGTCAACTAATCTTCGGCAAACCAGGAAAGAATGTCCAATGGAAAAAAGTCTCTTCAACAAATGGTGCTGAGAAAATTGGATGGTCATATGTAGAAGAATGAAACTGGACCATTTCCTTACACCACACACAAAAATAGACTCAAAATGGATGAAAGACGTCAATGTGAGACAGGAATCCATCAAAATCTTGAGGAGAACACAGGCAGCAACCTCTTCGACCCCAGCCACAGCAGCTTCTTCTTCGAAACATCACCAAAGACAAGGAAAGCAAAGGCAAAAATGAACTACTAGGACTTCATTAAGATAAAAAGCTTTTGCACAGCAAACAGTCAACAAAACCAAAGACAATGGACAGAATGGGAGAAGATATTTGCAAATGACATATCTGATAAAGGGCTAGTATCCAGGATCTATAAAGAACTTATCAAACTCAACACCCAAGGAACAAATAATCGAATCAAGAAATGGGCAGAGGACATGAACAGACATTTCTGCAAAGAAGACATCCAGATGGCCAACAGATACATGAAAAAGTGCTCAAACATCACTTGGCATCAGGGAAATACAAATCAAAACTACATTGAGGGGCGCCTGGGTGGCTCAGTGGGTTAAGCTTCTGCCTTCAGCTCAGGTCATGATCTCAGGGTCCTAGGATCGAGCCCCGAATCGGGCCCTCTGCTCGTCAGGGAGCCTGCTTCCCCCTCCCCCTGTGTCTGCCTCTCTGCCTACTTGTGACTTCTCTCTCTGTCAAATAAATAAATAAAATCTTAAAAAAAAAACACACTACAGTGAGATCCACCTCATACCAGTCAGAATGGCTAAAATTAACAAGTCAGGAAGCGATAGATGTTGGCGAGGATGCGGAGAAAGGGGGACCCTCCTACACTGAGGTTCCTCAAAAAGTTGAAAAGAGAGCTACCCTATGCCCCAGCAATCGGCACTACTGGGTATTTACCCTAAAGATACAAATATAGTGATCTGAAGGGGCATGTGCTCCTGAATGTTTATAGCAGCAATGTCCACAATAGCCAAACTATGGAAAGAACCTAGCTGTCCATCAACAAATGAATGGATAAATAAGATGTGGTGTATATATACAGTGGAACACTACTCAGCCGTGAAAGAAATGAAATCTTACTGTTTGCAACAATGTGGATGGGACTGGAGAGTATTATGCTTAGTGAAATAAGTCAATCAGAAAAAGACAATTATGATATAATTGATACGTGAAATTTGAGAAACAAGGCAGAGGATCATTGGGGAAGAGAGGAAAAAATGAAAGAAGACAAAACCAGAGAGGGAGACAAACCATAAGAGACTCTTAATCTCAGGAAACTAACTGAGGATTGCTGGAGGGGAGGAGGTGGGCGGGATGGGGTGACTGGGTGATGGACATTGAGGAGGGTATGTGCTATGGTGAGCACTGTGAATTGTGTAAGACTGATGAATCAGAGACCTATACCCTTGAAACAAATAATACATTACATGTTAATAAAAAAATAAAAAAGAATAAACTTAATGCAGAGCTAAACTAAATTCATAATCACTAAATAAGCTACTTAAGTAGGATGGTTACTATTAATTATATCTCAGTGATAATGATGGCCCCCATGTTGGAGCTTGCCCTTCCACCTTTCCTATGCATATAGTAATATTTTATTCTTATTTATGCTTTTATATTTTTCATTTTCATTTTCTCTCTTTGTGCCTTGTTCTCAGTTTATAAAGTTTTCAGTGTGGAAGGAAATGGAATTGCACGTAGGGATTGTGTTGGTTCAGTAGTAGTCAGCCTCAATTAGAATCCTGGCTTCAGAATCTTATAGCTGTTTGACGTTTAGCAAATTACTTGACCACTCAGTACCTTGTTTTTTTTCATCTGGAGAATGTGATTCATGACAAAAAGGAATGATCATAGTAGCTACCAGAGAGGGTTATCGTGAAACAAGAGGAAGAAACAGGGAAGAGAAACACCGCCATTCCTTAAGAGATGCACAGTACAGTTGATCCTCTTGCCACTGAGAGTGGACAGGCACGTTTGGGTGGCAAGTTGAGGGTCTGTTCCGGCAACGTGGAATCTCTTCAGAGCCAGAGCCATTCGCTAAGTCACTAAAAATGTTTATACCCTTATTGCTCTTCTGTATGTTTTTGAGTCATGCTGGGTATATTGATAAGAGGTTCCACGGTAAGTTCTGAACAGACCCCAAGAAATTTAATGAGAAAATTTATTGTATGGAATTTATAAACCAGCTTAGAAGCAAGGACTCCTTGCCTGAAGTGTAACTGGCTAAACAGTAATGGAGCTGCAGTCTTTCTTTCTGGCAAACTCATGTTTTTTCACCATGGGTTGTAGGGTATGGTCCCTGCCTGCTCTCCTCACCTTACCTTTGTACTTAACACTTTAGCCATTCTGGTCTCACTGTTCTGTGGATGCATTAAACTCACTTTTGCTTCAGGGCCTGTATTCAAGCCATTTGCTGGCTTTACCACTTGTTGGGTCGTACCCTTGGGCTAGTTACTTAACTGCCTGTTTCCCCATCTGTAAAATGGGACATCTCCTGTATCTAAAGCCTTAAAAGAACACCAAGTACATTGTAAGTGCTATGTTAATATGGTCTCTTACTGTTATTTTTACCATCCCTTGACCATTGTATCTTGACCTAGCATCATCACAATTACTTTTTTTAATTATATATTTTACCTTGTCTTATTATATGTTGTTCTATAGTGCTAATAATACCATAATAATTATATATTGTATTACTGTAATACTGTGATTTGTAAGATAGATAGATTTGGTCTATCTATGTGATCATTTACATGAGCAAAATTTATTTCTCATATATATTTGGTCTTTGTCCACAATTCCTGGTTCAACAGCTCCCCAAACCCTTGGAAGTGTTGAGAATGGTCATGGTGTCTTTTGTTATATCAGTGAACTGCCAACCAAGGCCATGGCTGATTGTTAGGAGAACTTACCATGTGATGAGAGGGTTGGAACTTTTCTGTTCGACCTACTTCCCCAGTCCCCACCTGTGGGGAGGGGAGAGGAGCTGGAGGTTGAATCAGACGGTGGCCATTGAATTAGTCAGTCGTGGCTGTGCAGTGAAGCCTACATAAAACCCGAGAGGACTGGGGGCGCCTGGGTGGCTCAGTGGGTTAAAGCCTCTGCTTTCGGCTCAGGTCATGATCCCAGGGTCCCGGGATCGAGCCCCACATCGGGCTCTCTGCTCCGCAGAGAGCCTGCTTCCTCCTCTCTCTCCCTGCCTGCCTCTCTTGCCTACTTGTGATCTCTGTCTGTCAAATAAATAAATAAAATCTTAAAAAAAAAACAACAAAAAAACAACCCAAGAGGACTGGGTTCTGAGAGCTTCCTGGTTGGTGGACGTGTGGGGATGTGGGCAGAGTGGTGCACCTGGAGCTCCTATGGGGTTAGCCTTGGGGTCCAAGCCCATTCTTGAGCCACAGTGTGGACTCTCAGTAGAAAGGCCTGCTTCCTGTGTACACCTTTGAAGATAGGCTTTGGGGTCAGTCCCACTTGGACCACATGGGTTAGGTAAGAGGCATTTTCTGAAAGAAAGTTGAATTCCATTGCCAAAATGATAGATTCTAGGTAGGCAGAACCAATAGATATACAATGCAGTCTTTCTGTGGACTAAGTTTATTTTGCATTCTATAACATGTCTCTGACCTTTTATTTTAATAAGCAAGTGGCTCTGTCTCTTGTGGAAGGTCACATGTCTAGCAAGCAGCAGAGCCAGAATTTCACCATAGCTTTTCTGACTCCATAGTCCCTTTCCAGTGTTTGAGTTTCTTTTTTTTTTCTTCTTTTTTTTTTTTTATTTAAGATTTTATTTATTTGAGATAGAGCACGTGTGAGAGAGAGTACAAACAGAGCAGAGGGGCAGAGGGACAGGGTGAAGAAGACTCCTTGCTGATCAGGGAGCCCATGAGGGACTCAATCCAAGGACCCTGGGATCATGACCTGAGCTGAAGGCAGATGCTTAACTGACTGAGCCACCCAGGTGCCCCCAGTATCAGAGCTTTGTAAGCTTTTCTAGGGCAGCACCCCCAGGGCAGCGGAGGACGAATAGACTCTGGGGGTGTGAAATCAGAGCCCCAATAACCTGCCATAAACTGAAATTCCCTTTGAAGTCTGATTTGTTCACCAAAGTCATGAAGAATTAGCATTCCACTCTAAAATGCTACCTGTAATGTGGAAAGGTGCTTCCTAGCCATAAAATGGATGCTGTAAGGAGATAAGCCTCTTTTTCTTGTGAGCACTGCTGGCCACATCCCTTAATGCAAGCAGCCCAGACTACCTAGGGCCGCTGTTCTCTGAGGCTCTTCCCTACTTTATTATTTTTTTTTATGATTAATATTTTTACTATCTTGCAAAAAAACCTCTTTGCTTCCCTCTTCCCTACTTTATTTTCAAGAGGGACTTAGTGGCTTACTTTTTAGAATTATAAGGAATATAAAGTGAGATTTAAAAAAATATCATACATTGGGGTGCCTGGCTGGCTCAGTTGGTGGGGCAGTATGACTCTTGGTCTTGGGGTTGTAAGTTCGAGCCCCATGTTGGGTGTAGAGAGTAATTAAAAGTAAAATCTTAAAAATAATAATAATATAAACATAAAGAAGATTAAATTTGGTAACTTGCACACTGTTGTTCACTCAAGTTTCAAGTCAGCCCCTGACCTTCAGGGTGAAGCAGTGGGGCTTGATCCTGGGACCTTGAGATCATGACCTGAGCCAGAGGCAGACGCTTAACTGACTGAGCCACCTAGGGGCCCCCAGGACTGATGACTCTTTAAAAATTAAGTATGAGTTTGTAAGATGTTCATAGTGATCATTTTATATATAAGTGAATATGTGAACTGGGATTAACACTTGTTTTGAAATTGTCTGCTAATGCCTGTCACTGGTAAAATGTACGAAGTTAAAGGTTGTATTGCGGTGTCTTGTAATGAGACGTAATTGGCCTTTGAACTTTGAAGAAGTCTCTCATGCTCTCTTTATAATGACGTTTCTACCTTTCAGAGTGGAATGCATTATTGTTGCCAATGATGCCACCATCAAAGGAGGTACCTACTACCCAGTGACTGTGAAGAAACATTTACGGGCCCAGGAAATTGCAATGCAAAACAGACTCCCCTGCATCTACCTGGGCAAGTCACGAGAGTCATAAAATGAACTATTTTTAGCTGGTAAAATACAATACTGTTTAGAAGGCTGTATATGACATTATCAATGGGTATTTCTAAAAACTGTTGTTAGTTTTTCCTGTAACTACAAAAGAAATGCACGTTCTCTGCTAAAAACTCTGAAAGAAAAAGCAAACAAAAACTACCTATAATAATATTCCTGAGGAGTGACTACCTCTGATAGTGTTTTCATGGATGCCAGTTTTTTTCTCTACATGGGTGTGGATTTTTTCCTTCTATGTATTTTCTTTTTGTCTGAACCTAATGAGTTCAAACTATGAAAAAATAATAGCTGGTATTTATAGATCTCTTGAGTGCTAAGTACTTTGTTAAACGCTTGAATAATTCCAACAAATGCAATTTAAAGAAATTTAATTCTTTATGAAAGTATATTTATATTTGAAATGAACATTTAAATTTAAGGATACTTCAAAAGGAACGTAAAAGCAAGGCAGTTTAAAATTGGCACTGCCTTGGGACACCTGGGTGGCTCAGTGGGTTAAAGCCTCTGCCTTTGGCTCAGGTCATGATCTCAGGGTCCTGGGATCCAGCTCCGCATCGGGCTCTCTGCTCAGTGGGGAGCCTGCTTCTCCCCCTTTCTCTCTGCCTGCTGCTCTGCCGGCTTCTGATCTCTCTCTCTGTCTCTGTCAAACAAATAAATAAATCTTAAAAAAAAAAATTGGCACTGCCCGGATATTGGTTTAGTTTGGTGAAATGCCACCATACATATATTGCTGGTGTGGTATTTAAACAGGTACTGATGGAGAGATTTTTTTTTTTTTTTCTGCAAAAGTGAATTTACCTGTTTGACTCACAATGTGAACTTTTTTCACACATGTAGAAAATAGCCAGTGGGGCCCTACTACTGCTTACAGGTGCTGTGCCAAACACCATAGGGGATGGAGTGAAGAGTATTATGTTGTTCCTGTCTTGAGCAAGCTTGAATGAATTGGAGACAGGAAGTCATGTATTAAAGAACAACGAAGGACTTAATGGATGTAGGCAAGAGCAGTAGGCATGGGAATAGCTGAATTTTCATAACACTGCTCTGTGCATCACACTGTGCTGAACTGAGTACTTTACATACCTTATTTCATGTCATCCCAGGAACAGCTCCCTGGGAGAGCTACAGTTGTCCCCTTCATTTCACAGGTGAGAAAGGCGAGGCATAGAAGGCTAGGAAGCCCAGCAGTCATCACAGAGCTCTTCTGTTCCGAATTCAACGGATGTTCATGGCCCCCACTTCCCTCTGCAGTAAAAAACAGTCCCCCAGGCAGTTGTCTGTGATGAATTGTCACATGAATTCTGTAGATGGTTTTGTATTTTTTTGTAAAAGAGGGAAAGACACTTTTTTTTTTTTTTTTTTTTTTTTTTTAGCTGAACTGATTAAGAATTTATGGTGTTCCTGGGGCTTTAGCTTGTCTTCAAAAGAGAGAATGTCCTAAACATTTCAAGTGGAATTTCGCATGGGAAGGAGATCCTAATGGATCTGAGGAAAACAGTGAATTTTTTGGCTGTGTTGGGGGACTCAAAAAAGATGCTGTAGAATAGTTTAGAGCGGTAGGGCAAGTTTTTTGTGAATGTGATTAAGAACAGTTTCACTGATACAAGTCTCCCTGTGTGCAGGCTATTTTGTTCATTCAAGTGTACTTACTTCTGTTAATTCCCTTGTCTTCAGTTGATTCAGGAGGAGCAAACTTACCTCGACAAGCAGAAATATTTCCAGATCGAGATCACTTTGGCCGTATTTTTTATAACCAGGCAATTATGTCTTCTCAAAATATTGCACAGGTAATTTCTCATTAATGAAATGTACTGCTTTTTGTTCCAAATGCCGTTGCTAACTAGGTGCTCTGAGATGACTTAAAACGGAACTTAATATAGAATTTGGGTTTTTTCCTCCCACAGAAATTACCTTAAAACTATCTGTAGTCAGATTATTCTCTTCATTATGGGCATAGTTTTATATTGTCATAAAGGCTGTTCACCAAAGGAAGAGTTTCTTAAAGGGCACTGAGTAATTGCTTTTTTAGGACTACATTCTGAGGCACTTTGCTGTCTAATGAGGAGACAGGTGCAAGGGAGATTGTTGTAGCACTGACATAGCAAAAGTTAACAAACAACCTAAGTGGCCGTTATTGGGAGATGAATAATACGATTTTTAGCTGTTAAAATGAATGAACTAGAATTGCGTGCATCAACATAAAGAAGTCTCAGAAAATAAGTTGAGTAAAAGGAATAGTAGAATAAGTCCATAGTCACCTGCTTTGTTTGTAAATGTTAAATACATCAATCCATTACTTATGACTTAAACAGGTGCATGGGAATAATATACTCAGCTTTAGAACAGTGGTTACCTTTTAGGTGGGAGGCGGGAGGAAGGGGTCAGGCAGGAGGCTTCACAGTACCTGAAATGTTTTATTTCTTTAAAAAAAAATTTGAAGTAAATTTGGCCAAATGTCAGGATTTCTTAAGACTGGGTGTTAGGATATTTATTTTTTGTTATTCTGTCATCTTTTTTTGGGCATGTTTGAAATATTTCATAATATTGATGCTTCTCCTTTGTTTACGTTTTATTACTGGATTTCTTAAGTTTGTAGTGTTTTGGTAATATTTTAATGAATTAGCCTTCACTTGCAGTTATTGTATCTCATCTTTATTTTTTATCAAAACAGTTACTACTTATTGTATATCTTACGGTTATGTAGTGACTTTGCCCATCTATGCTTTATTTCTCTAAATAGAAACTTCAGCTTTGCTCACTTTTGCACAGAGGTCCTTCCATGACCTGGTATGAAGTTTTTACTGTGCTCTTTTGTTTAATAGGGGAAACCAGCCCATTTAAGGTGGTATTAATTTGTGGTATAATTTGTATAATTGTACTAACCTTGTATTAGTTTCCTAGGGCTGTCATAACAAATTACTGCATGGGGTGGGGGTGGGAGGCTGAACATGACAGAAATTTCTTCTCTAAAGTTCTGGAGGCTGGAAGTCTGAAATCCAGGTGGGAACCATGCCGGGCTCTCTCAGAAGGCTTTAAGGCAGACTCTGTTCCTTGCCCCTGACGGCTTCTCGTGGCTCTAGGTGCTCCTTTGGCTCATGGCTCTGTGACTCTGATCTCTACCTTGTCTTCCTTCTGCCCTGTGTGTCTATGTCTTCTCTTCTCTCTCTCACAAGGATACTTGTCATTGGATTTTGGGCCTGCCCATATAATCCAGAGTGATCTTATCTGAAGATCCTTACCTTTATTATATCTGCAGAATCTGTGGAGACTCCTTTTCCAAATAAGGTCATAATCAAAGGTTCTAGGGATTCAGGTGTGAGCATATTTTTGGGGGTCCATCATTCAGCCCTCTATAGACCTGTCATCTTGCATGCTTATTCTTTGTTCTTTCTGTTCGCGTAGTTTTTAAAAGTCAACATGTAACAAATATTGATGGAGGATCTTCTGTAAACCAAGCACTGTGTTGGTAAATAAAACCAGGTAGAGGCTCTGGCCCCATGGAACCTAAAGCTTAAAGTGCTTTGAAAAACAGGTCTTTTAAAAATTAAAAGTGTCCATATTTTTGAATAAGCAGTATGTGCCTATGATTAAAAAAAAAAATCTAAAATGTGGGAAGGCATTAGAATGCTTTCTCTTTTCCTATTTTATTTTTCTCTCTTAAAAGTTTCAACATCATTATTTCCTTAATGTAGCCACCTCTCTTAGCATATCTTTTGTCTATTTCACTCCAGTAGGAAGTTTAGGGGGAAAGGTTTACCTTCCTCGATTCTTATGACTCTCTGGGAATTGGAGAATAATTTCTAGCTGTTACCAGTCTCTGTAGCGCTTACTCTGATCTTTTCCCCGGTAAGCGGACTCCAAACGCCACGTCTGCACTGAAGCTGTTGCTTCATACTTCACTGGAGAAATCAGACTGTGTGTGAGCACTGTTGTACTGAACACACTGCAGCTTCGCCTTCTTTTAGCCCACAGACAACTGTCCCTCTTCATTTCCAAAGCTGAACTCACCATTTATAATCCTCACGCCAATCCCTCGTCTGTAACTCTTCATCTATCCCTTTTCTCCCTCTCATGTTAATATTTTTTTAACCATTTTCTTTTTTCTCACAGCCAATAACCATGTTGACTTCCATTTTTCTTTTTACATTTTTTTTTTTCTTTTTAAGGATTTTATTTATTTATTTTGACAGAGAGCGAGCAGGAGAGCACAGGGAGGGGGAGTGTCATAGGGAGAGAGAGAAGCAGGACCCCTGCTGAGCAGGGAGCCTGATGCGGGGCTTAATCCCAGGGCCCCTGGATCGTGACCTGAGCTGAAGGTAGCCGCTTAACTGACCGAGCACCCCAGGCATATGACTTCTGTTTTTAAAGGACAAAGCACCAAAAACAATGGCAAAAGAAAAGGACCTTTACTAGCTTCTGTTCCCTGAAGCTTCTCTCCTTCCCCGAATCAGCAAACTCCTTAAGAACTGGCCCAGGGCCTCTGTTCCCGACTGCTCAGTCTCCATAAAAACCCGCTGTCCTTGGAGGTCCTGCTGGCCTCCTACAGACCAGATTCCCACTTTGTAGGATCCCTTGGTCTTGTCATTTGTTCCCTTCCCTGAAATCCTCCTTAGGCTTCCTGCCTCTGGCTTTTCCATATTCCCCCCTCTCTCCATGTAATCCTCCCAACCCCACCCAGGAACTTGTCCTTAATGGTTGCATAAACCCTCATGACATACTTTTATCTCCATGATCTTTCCCGACCTCCCACTGCACCTCTGCTTACCCTTGGGCATTTCTGCCATCTACATAGATTTCCAGTTAGTACTTACAGGCTCAAACTAGACTTTGAGCAGGATCGCTTTTTTACTGACCTGTTTTTTACTGTTCCTGTTTGCTCTTGTCTTCTCCCTAGACTTCAGACTGTGATGTCATCCTGTCTTTTCTCTGCTTTTCCCTGTACCTAATCATTTTAGGCTTAAAATGTAGATCTTACATATATTTTTTA